>MU172290.1:0-33063 GCA_016695485.1 Suillus hirtellus
CAATGTGGCTTTCCTTATCTTTCTTATCTGATTCCGCTGACTCATGCTATATGCACATTGTATCACTTACTGTTGGTTCGTTCCAACGTTTCTTGGTCTCATTCCACATTCGACCTTCATCTACTAATATGGCTAACCGGCCAGCGTACCTATACCCTTTCCATCTTCCCCTTTACCCTTACCCACAGTATGGTGACCTTGCCCTAAACCTTTCCACATCGTATAAGTAGTCGATCCTCTGTACAATAGTTTCTCTAACTTGAATCTACTCGATCTTCCCTGGAACATACTTCCTTCAGAGGCCCCCTCAGCCTCTGTCTCTAGTATCTTTTCTCTAATGCTCCTCACATTAGAGTCTACATTGATCGACCCTTATTGTCCAGACACAACAGTCTGTACTCTAAGGTGACTTGAAGACATCCATTGACAAGTCACGTGACATGCACGTCTCTGGTGACTGCTGACTCGTCATCGCCATCGCCAGTCGCTACACCGGACCCTTCTGGTTACATCAAGACTGCTAGCAGACGATGCCCCTCTTAGGGCTCTGCCTAGCAGATCTATTTGAGTGTGTAACACCAACCCCATTGCTTCCATGGCACCAATCATTGCCGATGAGATCAATCACAACATCCAGAAACTCAGCCCCTTCAAAGCCCCTGAACCCAATGGAATATGTAACGTAGTATTTAAGCAATGCTCAGTCCTGCTCACCCCCTTCCTCCTCCTGCTATTTAATACCGCCATTGATCATTGCACTTACTACCAACCCTGGCATCAATTCACAACAGTAGTACTATGAAAGCCAGGCAAGCCAGACTACACAGTAACTAAAGCATATTGTCCCATCGCCCTCCTCAATACCATGTGTAAACTACTAATGGCAGTCATAGCAGATCAAATAACCTTCTACCTCAAACACCATCAACTCCTACCAGCAACACACTTCAGAGGCTGCCCAGGCCAATCCACCACCAACTTGCTCCACCTTCTAGAAGAAACAATCAGGAATGCATGTAGGGTAAAGAAGGTAGCATCAGTACTCTTTCTCAATATCAAAGGAGCATTCCTGAATGCAGTTACAGACCAATTATTACATAACATGAAGATCTGATGTCTCCCAAGGGCCATGATCGATTTTACAGAACAAGTACTAACAGAATGACAGACATGCCTACAATTTGATGACTTCAAGTCCGATTGGTTCCTGGTAATGAACAGCATCGGCCAAGGTGACCCTCTTTTAATGATATTGTATATTATATATAACACTGACTTAGTAGATGTGGCCAAGCACAGTGGCAAACAGGAATTGACTCTCACTTTTGTCAACAATACAGCATTTATTACCATTGGAGCATCCTTCCATGAAACACACTGCACCCTGAAACAAATGCTCGAAAGAGAAGGAGGCAGTTATGACTGGTCAAGGGACTGTAATTCAAAATTCAAAACAAGTAAATTTGCATTAATCAACTTCTCCAAGAACAGAACTAAGACACACCCACCCTTGATCATCAGAGGAAGTACCATTCACCCATCTGCTACTCACAAATTTTTAAGTGTAATTCTAGATTAAGAATTAAGGTGGAAAGCTCACATCACCTATGCCATTGCCAAAGGTACTAAGTATGCTCTGCAACTACAATGTCTCTCCTCAACTGCTAACAGAATGCCAATGAAACTAACTTGCCAACTTTATCAAGCAGTTGCCATTCCGAAAATGATATACGTGGCAGATGTATGGTTCACACTAGCCTATCACACCAGCTCAAACACAACCCAGAGGGGTTCCCTAGGAGTAGCAGGTAAAATGACAACAGTACGATGAATTGCAGCCATTGCCATAACCAGCGCAATGAGGACCACTGCGACCAACTTACTTGAGGCTCATGCCAATCTCCTCCCAATACCCCTCCTCCTGCAGAACACTTGTCACTATGCTATTATTTGACTGACCACCCATCCTCCAGCACACCCCCTACACCCACATGTCAGAAGAACCACCAAACGATACATCCAACGACACAGCACCTCCCTCCATCAATTAACATGTGCATTCCAAATCAATCCTAAAGAAATAGAAACCCTCAAGGGTGCTGTTCATCACCCCTCAAACCGACAACCCTACTCAGTCCACATCACCAAGACCAAGGAAGACTCTATCAACAAACAAGCACAACTCACCAATGGAATACAGATCTTAAGTGATGGTTCAAGGCATGACAGAAGGATAGGTGCCACAGCAGTATTAATCTGCACAGGACACAACCCCAGAATACTTTGCTTTCACCTTGGTACAGATGAGGAACACACTGTATACAAAGCAGAGGCAGTCAGACTAACCTTAGCAGCTCATCTCCTACTAACTGAACATCATCTGACATTCCCACCTCCATTCTAGCTGACAATCAGGCAGTGTTGAAATTCGATGAGAGCACAACCCCAAAACCAAGACACTACTTAGTAGAACATTTTAGGTGCATGATGTCAGATCTCAAGAGAAGGCATTGGGGACAAGGACACTTAGTAATGGTCTGGTGGATCACGGGCCACTGCAAGGTACCAGGCAATGAGATGGCAGACATAGAAGCAAAGCAAGCAGCAGAGAGCTGGCACAACAATGGCACAGTCAGCAAGCTACCACAATTCCTCTCAATAAGACATCTTCCCAACAGTATCTCTGCCATTAAGCAAGCCCTCAAGAAAGATACCAGATGCAGATGGGAATGGTTATGGACCAAATCACCACACTACATGCACATGCACTCACTAGACCCTGATATTTTATCATGCTCATTCATAAAACTTGTTGCAGATCTCCCAAAACACTGTATAGATTCATTTCTGGCTTGGTTGGTAGAGACTGTTTTTACCCTACCTTATATTGGCACTTTTGTAGCTTACATAAGGAAGAAATATTTTCACCAGTTACTAGTATGAGTCAGAGTACTCAGCAAGTTTTTATGATATGTCCTCTCCTCTGAGCCCTAAGCCTAGTCCAGAAACCCTTTAGGGTCAAATAGCAGCTAGGTCCTGCAAGACCCAACATTGTTCAGACTAACCATCTGAATTGTTGTACTTTCAACACCTATTGGCCTCTACATGTACTTTTGCTCCAGACACATTGCCTTAAACCAACACCTCCATTACATCAAAAGATCCACATCCCTATTCTGCCCCATCTGTTTGACTACTGAAGAAACTATACACCACTTTCTGCTTGAATGCCCTCAATACAACCATGAGCAATTCATACTCCATCAGAGACTTGGCCATAAAGCTTCATCTTTATCCTTCCTGCTCACAAGTCCCACAGCCATAAAACACTTCCTTCAATATGTCAATAGCACAGGTAGACTTAAACTGATATTTGGTGATGTGACCCTTCCTCCTCCAAGACCTGACAAATGATGACACACCTAAGCAGAACAAAAAACATGAAAAGACAAAACCCTATTCCAAACGACTCCACATCACAACCACACACATCACGACCAAACCACACTCCTTTCAAAAAAATATTCATGAAGACACAGGCCCACAGCAAGGAAGGCTGTGAGAAGATCAGATGGGAGACAAGAATGAGACTAGGACAACTCCTACATTCTGCGTCACTAACGCAACTCTCTTTTAGCTTCATGTATGGGCTCTCCTTCAGGAGGATCAAGTATGTGTATCAGTTTACAAACACCTCTACATACCAGCTATCCATAACCATGAGAAGAAGAGAGAAGTCAAACATATCTTCATTTGGATTGCATGTCTAAAACAGCTGGTGGGAATGGCAGACTGGCGGAGGACTTCCTCATGTCAGGGCATTTATGAATCCAAGTTTGTAGACAGGGCAGGGGCCCTCTAGACTAGTTAGCACTGTCTGACACAGGGTATAACTCCCCAATGGACAGAAATTGGAATATAAAAAAAAGGCATTGGAGCTGTGGTATCCTATTGTTTAGGGTTTGCCCCTTTCACCAGCTTTTCTGACAGTAAGTCCAACAATTGAGGAGCATCAAGATGAGCATCCTTGTCACTAGCAAGCACTCTCATATCACAAGACCTGTACATTGGATCATGTTTGATCTCTGGATCCTCATTCTCTTCCAACCAGCCATCCTCTGAGTCCAACTTAAAGTCCTGTGCATTAGTAGCCTCTGCTGGCAATTTGTTGTACTTCATTTTATGATTGCTGTTATTAAGCTCAACATTGTAAAGAGAACTATCCAGGTCATGAAACTTGACTGTCAGTCTTGAGGGAGGCTTTTTGGTCTACATGACAAGATATGAGAATGTGATAAAAAAGCAAGACAGCACAAACACATTCGGGATCCATCAAAGCCCACTGCTGAACTTGAACCTGACTAATGATTATGGAACTCTTAGGGAGCTGTGTAATGCAGAGTTCAGCCAATTCATTGTTGATGCTATGCATTTGTCTGCCATTGAATTAACAGTGATGTTGAAAATTTTCACCACAAAGTACTGCAGATCCAAGTCATGAGTAAACACAATGGGTAACAGTAAGCCTTCATACCACAAGAACATCTGCACTGTCATAGTTTAAGAAATCGTGCCAATACTTACTACATTTGCCTTGTCCATGATTGCACGGTGTCATGCATGGTATGTGATTCATATCATGTCAGATATATATAGAGAGAGATAAGGAAAGTATGAGAGACTGTCTAGCCCTCTGTCACTAAGTTATCTCTCTATTTTTCCTTTATTTCATTGTCTTGTATTTTATTTCTCACTTTTCAGGCTTACTTTACCTTGTATTTGTATCAAGCATGTGACCTTCTATTTATTTCTCATTGTTTATTTTTATTTGGCTTCTTTCAGCCACCAGGTTTTATTTGTCATCACATCATATGACTGGGAAATATTCTGGTTTGTAACATTATTAAAGCTGACTCAACATGTTCAGTCATGGTTTGTCATGGTTTGTAATTTCTTTGTGAGATTACACTGTATTTGTAATGTACTTAGTAATAAGCTGATTCATCACCTGGTTTGTAAGCCACATTCTTACCAATCCATCTGATTAATCATGCTTAGTAAGGGGGTTCCCAAAAGGTATAAAAGGACCCCATTTTCTCCTATGAAATACAATCCTCCCACTTTGACTTGAAAGTGCAGGCTAATATAAGTGCCTCGAGATAATCTAAGATATCATTATCTACTCTAAGCTGTATACTACCTTACAGGGGTTGACTATATAACTTTCATTATCATTATTCTACTCTAGGTTATATACTACCTTACAGGGGTTGACTGTATAACCATTAAACAGCTCTCATTCTAAGCTTTACATGTATACATAAGACTCTCTCTTTCAATGGAAAGTGAGACACATCTAAGGACGAAAAAGTTGCAATAGACTTTTATAGATTGAAACATGACCTACTAGGCTGAAACAAACCTAATGAATTTATCCAGAACACAGAACATCCCACAACACTTCATATAAGATTACACAAGAAGAGGACAACAAACTAAATCCTCCCAAGAACTCACCATATTACCTCCCATGAAGTAGAAAAGTTGGAGATCATGGACTTAAGGACTGGCAAGAAGTCTTGACTGTGTATAATTGTGTTGTCATTATACATAACTTTCATATAAGACCCTTAAGTAACATGACAATGGTTGAAGGGCCAGGCTCCCTTGGCATAAGCAACAATCTGTTCATCAAGTCTTGCAAGAGCAATGCCAGCATCAAGGTTGTGTATGGTGCTGTCCTTAGAATCATACTCGAAGTGAAGTTGTGAAACCAGGAATCAACCAATCTGCTACAGTGTTCTGTTCTTCAAGTTG
Organism: Suillus hirtellus; assembly: GCA_016695485.1. Lineage (NCBI taxonomy): Eukaryota > Fungi > Basidiomycota > Agaricomycetes > Boletales > Suillaceae > Suillus > Suillus hirtellus. The sequence continues at coordinate 5,818 of MU172290.1, forward strand.
TTTGCATCAACAGAAGCAGATGCTGCAAGACCTGAAACTTTATCACAATGAATCTTAATAGGTGTGATGGAGAGAGGGTTGATATATTTGAGGATATCAGCATTTCTATCATCTGCTGCAGTGTTATGAGTTGCAAGATATGTGAATTTTTGAGATGCACCAGGAACAAGAAAAAATGTGGTAACAAGTATATCTGATGGTGCCTTGTTGATAGTTTGACTGAAACAATAATTACAAAGATGGTGAATCTTCTCAAGGACAGCGACAGGTAGCTTCACTGTATTCTTCTTGCTGACTTCTTCAAATACAGCTAGCCAAAACTCGTATATGTCAGTGGCATTCAAAAATGATGACTCCAGGCACTTGATTGCCTTAGCAGGTGGGCCTATAACCATAAGAAGCTGTGAGAGTAAGAGCTGGAAAGACAACATTTCTGCTGTGTTGGGCATGAATGACTTATTGACATCCTAATGAAGTCAGTATCAGTGAGTGTCAATGATGTCACATGAGTTCACATTGTACCAGGATTGTTATAGTTTCATTTCCACATAAGTCTTGAATGGCGGGCAGGCAATGCTGACTGATGCACCAGAGAAGTACATGGTTCCAAAACATGTTTTCCTGATAGAGACCAAACCACGAGTCACCTTGAATGTTTTGCAGGCAATTCTTAGGTGTGAATTTGCATGTGTTGATGTTTGAAGAATTTGACAACACACCATTGTAGAGACTGATATCTCTGTGGGCTTGCAGGGATCTAAAATCCCAATGACTCTATTACTTCCTAATATAGTGCAATTCATATCTCACCCAGCGCGCTCCAGCACTTCATAGGCCACTTGTGCATGCCAGCGCTTTGGTTGCACATTGGTTGTACATCAGCATGTGTGCCTTCGGTTCTGTCGCCCATCCTCCATCCATCCATTCGGTTCATTGGTGCATATTCCAATTTTATTTTCATTGATTCTGACATATCTCTGGTGCTTATGGCTATATTCTGTATGTTTTCTGTTATGGACCCTTATAATCCACTTACCTCCCTACTGGAATCCCCTGGTAGTCCACTGGCCAACATAGTACTCCCCTTGCCCATACTTGTACCCATGCTGTACCTGCTCACCCTTCTGCAGAAGAGTCCTCAGCAGATGCAAATAGGTTGCAAAAAGACTCTTCCTCCTGCAGAAGAATTGTTGGTGGCAGTGGTTGCAAATAGGTTGCGAAAAGACTCTCTTCCTCCTGCAGAAGAATGGCTAGCGGTTGCAAATAGGTCATGAAGAGACTTTCTTCCTCCTATGGAAGAATCATGGGTGGTTGCAGATAGGTTGTGAAGAGACTCTCTTCCTCCTGCAGAAGAATCATTGGCAGGTGGTTGCAGATAGGTTGTGAAGAGATTCTCTTCCTCTCCTGCAGAAGAATGACTGGTGGTTGCAAATAGGTTGTGGAGAGACTTTCTTCTTCCTATGGAAGAATCATTAGTGGTGATAGGTCATGAAGAGACTCTCTTCCTCCTGCGGAAGACTCATTAGTAGTTGCAGATAGGTTGTGAAGAGACTCTCTTCCTCCTGCAGAAGCATCATTAGCGAGTGCAAGATCCCTAAAATTAGATGGATGATAAAGGTTAACTGCATTTGAGGTGAGGAGGGCAAGGAGGACATGACTGACATCAATGTTGAAGGCCTTACCATGTGATGTTGGCTAAGTTCTTAGTTATGTGACAAATGATCAACATAATCACATGCATGTTCGAGTAGAACACTTACAATTGAAATGTAGTGCCCTTGAGGGAAAAGGCCTCAGGCAACATCAGAAGCATGATGGGCAACACGAATAGTATCTAAATAAATAAAAATTGAAAGAAAACAGTCACAGTAGCTGAAGGGACCTCTTCAACTTGAAGCTCAACTGGGTTGTTCTCAAGCTCTTGCACCTCCTCTTCCACAGGCAGTGATGTTCATATAGATTGGGATTCCATAGTCCTTTTTGTCAGTGGTAAGCTTGGGGTTATTGACCCAGACTTCAGCCTGACATTCTTTAAGTTCAATTGGGGCTTGTGTTCATTGTTAGTGATGTATGTTGCTTGTGGATTGGTGCTCCTGGTTGCATAGGATTTGTAGGAGTGATTTGGGGCCTTGGAGGAATAAGAATGTTTGATACTAGGGCACTCTAATATGGCAGCAGGCATGATGGTGCTGGATGAACCTGAGGATTGCTGGCACAAATTCGCCACAGTGGTAACTGTGACTTGAGATCTCCCAGAACTTGAAGAAGCTCCAAGTGAAAGGAGATGATCAAGATCATTACAAATGATAAGGATCAACTCTCAGGCTGAAACTGGTTTGCAGCAAGTGCCAAGAATTGTTGTCACAACCGCCTCTTCCTGTTCCTCCTGTTCCTCCTATTTCTCCTACTCCTGATCCTTCTACTCCTTCTCTGCTGCCTCTGGCTTCTTTATCCACGTTATCATACCCTGCATCAGTCAAGGTAGCTGCAGTATTGCCAGGTATCACTGTGGCCAAGAAGAAGGCTGATAATTGATTTGGAGGTTTTTGAGGATATGTAAAAACATTGCATAAATTTTGGTGTCTCTGAGTCAGATGGATAGTGTTACTATACTACCAATGCAGTACTATTGACTCAGACTGCATTCCAGTGATGCTAGTAGACAATTCAGTGATGCTTCAGTTTACCTTGTGCACATCAGTTGGAGCCCTCTCAAAGTTTGAAAATGTCATTGATTTTGCATCCTTATTTGGGGTCTCATCTCACTCATTTTTGTCTCTAGCATTTGTCTTCAGGTACATTTAATGTCAGCCAGTGAGGTGCTGACTGCATGTGCTTGCTGTACTTAATTGGGGTGTGGTCCTCCCCATTAAAAATGAAGTGGGTGTTGTGACACTCAGACCCGCACTGGGTGGGAACGGGTATCTTTTCATATAGGTGTCAAGAGATATAGAAGGTCATCAGCTCATATACCTTTAGCAACAGAGCCTTTGTCGGTCACATCCTATTTCGATGGTTTTCCATTGTTGGGTCTGATTTTCTGTACTGTCTGTCCATGTCCTTCCATGTCCATCAAGTTCCACTGGTGTGTGTTCATTTCTATTTTGGGTTGACTAATAGTGTAGTATGGCTTATTACATGTATCCGCATGTTTTGCTCTGCATGCATTTGCATTACATATTACTTATCTGCCTCACTTCATTGCTATAAGTCTCACCTATGGGTTCTGGATGCTCACGCAGTAGGATATAATCTCATGCATTGCATACAGTAGAGCACTTCCCTTCCCTCAGTTGCTATCCTTTGTTCTGCAAAGTCACTTAGACATTTCTAGTATCTTTGATCAATTGACAAGCTTTGATTCTCATTTACTTGAACCCGCTGGAGAAACAACAATACTGAGAGGAACAAAAGATGCTCCTGACAGTATCTGTAAATGTTATAAGGTCATGTGTTGCCTAGTCTGCGATACTTGAGAAGACCAGTGCATTCGACCCTAAAGGGGAAGCAAGTGCAGTGAAGATCTAGAGGTAAGCGCGAGAAAGCACAGGTGCACGCGTGTATTAGTGCAAAGTGCAGGAAAGCGCGCACACATATGCAGAAATGATAGAGAGTCTAGACTTAAGTGATAATATAATGCAAGATAAGAGAAGAGAGTGCAAGATGTAAACAAATAGATTTCTACTATGTTCAGCTAGGTAAATAGTGGGTGATACTCAAGTCAAAAAGTAAGGTAAGGTGAAAAGTAAGTAGTGAAAAGGTACATTCATAGTATGTACTGCTGGCGCTTATATAGCGTGCCTAAGCGTGGTCATGCAGAGCCGAAGCACTACCGAGTAGGTATGTAAAGATATATATGAGTGAGAAACCATGATAAAAATAAAGGTGGAATGATATGCTAATAAAAGAAATGGAAATATACGCACTAGAGGGCTTGGTGGACAGTGGATGGATGCTTCTGGATGGCTGGTGCTATAGGGCGCTCAAGCGCGGGAACACGTGTGCGTGTATACATCGCGAAGCGTGGGAATGGTGCATGCATGGTGCACATTGCGTGGGAAAGCTGCACCTCATATAGAGATAGCTGCGGGTAGCACACAGGGTGATGCTACAAGTTCATGCTATATACTTCCTAGTGTAAAGTGCCATATCAGACCATGAGATGCATGAGTCTCTACACTGCTGTAGAGACTCATGCCTCTCATGGTAGGATATGGCAGTTTTCACCAAGGAGTACATAGCACGAACTTGTAGCGTCACTCTGTGCACTACCCACAGCTATCCCTATATGAGGCGCAGCTTTTCCACACAAGGCACACCATGCGTGCACCATTCCCACGCTTTGCAATATATATGCACATGTGCTTTCCCACACTTGAGCACCCTATAGCACCAGCCATCCAGATCCATCCTTACATACCTACTCAGTAGCACTTTGGCTCCGCATGACCATGCTTAGGTGCACTATATAAGTGCCAACAGTACATACTATTAAAAAAAGGATGGACTTTTCCTTCAACTGATTACTTACTACTCACTTACTACCTAGCAGAACATAGTTGAAACCTATTCTGTTACATCTCACTCTCTCTCTTCTCTTACCTTGTATCTTATCATCACTTAAGTTTAGTCTCTATTGTTTCCACATATGTGTGCACACTTTCCCGCATGCATGTTCCCGCACCTTGCATGCACCTGCACTTTATTGTGCCTCACTTTAGCACTTACCTCTAGATCTTCGCTGCACTTGCTTCCCCTATAGGGTCGAATGCACTTGCCATCTCAAGTAAAGTAGACTAGGCAATGCACAACATTTCAACATTTATAGATACAGTCAGGAGCATCATTTGTTCCTCTCAGTTTTGTTGTTTCTACACTGCATGTTCTCAACCACTCGGAAGGCGCGCATCTAAGTTCCTTACCTAGGCTTTGTGTGAATCCATTTCATACATGGGTTCAGACTTAGCATTCTATACCTAGTTATACCTTGATCAAAACCCTCATCCATACCTAGCTGCTAATTGCAGGATCACACTTTACCTAGAAAACCTCTCACTCTCACTCATTTCTCATTGCACCTTCATTGGGTTTGCATTCTTGCCTTTGCTCTCATCATCAGCTTCACTTTCCTTCATCGCACTCATTCTCTCACATTCTGCATATACTCCCTTTGCATTTTATTTGAAGGAAGTGCTTCATAGCAATACTCTTGGGTCAACATAGCACACCCGCACTCAGTAGGATTATATTAGTGCTCTAGCTTATTTGCTATTGAGTCACTATTTCTTCTTCACAGTGTGAACAGGTGTACTCTAAGGTGACTTGAAGACATCTGTCAACAAGTCACGTGACATGTGCGTCTCTGGTGACTGCCGACTCATCATCACCATCGCCAGTTGCTATACCAGACCCTTCTTATTACGTCATGACCATTAGCAGACAACGCCCCTCTTAGGGCTCTGCCTAACAGATCTATTTGAGTGCATAACACATCCTGCACATGCCTCTTGAGCCCTTTGAGGGCAAAAGCTGTCAAGGTTTGTCCTTCTGTACTTGAGGAAACTAATTGCAAGGCTAAGCATAAGTCCAATGACACAGAGAAGATTACAAAAACTAACCTTCCATAACTCAATTATAGTCATGTCACAGTTCAGCTATGGCTGGCTCAGCTTAGCTCTTACTGATTTCCCAGCAGTTTGGCAGTTCCCATGAACCAAGATGTATGACTTGGTCCAGTCCACAAGCCACCTGGACCAGCACAAACCAGCACAAGCCAAAAACATGGGAACAACAGCTTGAGCCAGCCTCAAGCCACCTCAAGCTAGCCTCAAGCCACCTCAAGCCAGCTGGTGGGGGCTGTGTCACAGTGGCAAATTTCATTTTCAAGCTTTCTTGTTCCAACCTCAGGCTCCCACTATTCAGCTAGATTCACTGTCTACTTATCAAGTCAATTACCATAAACAAGGTTACGGTTTGAGTGGATGGTAGATTTAGGCTAGGAGATGTTAGGATCTAGCTCATATGGTATGTATTATGTAGTTATTTATTGTTCATATGCTGATTTAGATCTACTTATAATCACTTAGCCATTGTATATTCCACATGGAACATCATCAATGATGACCGTGTTGCCCTCAAACTTGAAACTATTGTCAACCACCCATCTTCTATAGAGCATGAATACCACATTTTGAAGCAACTGGAGGACAGAATTGGCATCCCCCACACCCTCTGGTTTGGTAGAGAGTCAGTGTATCATGCTATGGTTCTTGAACTTCTTGGGCCATCACTCCACCAACTCTTTCTTGCAAATGATTGAAAATTCAACCTTCTCCATATCATGAATATAGGAGATCACTGGTCAGTCATTTGGTCTGAGGTCTTTGCAAATAGGTTGAATTACTTTCCTAGTTCTCACATCTCAAGTACATTGAGTCTGGCCCTCTGATGACTGGAGCAATTCACACAGACAGTGATGACAAGCCTTGTGTGGTGTGGCCAGTATACAAAACTAAACCTATGGCAGCCCTGCACCTATGCCCAACAACAGCAAAAGAGCATGAGTTGAAGATGAAGATTTTGATGATGCAGATCCTGAGGATGGTAAGCACAAAAATGCATGAATGAACCCCAAAAGTGAGTCTACCAACCTTATAAGATATAACATTGCTTACATGGAAGCAACAGCCAAATAAGTCCACCAAAAAAAAGCCCCACAATAGACCATGCTGAAGAAGTTGACAATGATGGAATTCTCACTGACATCGACAAGCAGCCTGTCACTGATGCTGGTCCCTCATGCAAAGACAAGACTTGTGACATCAATCAGTTTTTTGGTAACCCATTTGAGCATGCTGACACCAATGGAACAGGTCAAAAAACACCATAAATGCATGGTCTGCCCATGAGTTTTCAATCATTTGATTCTGTACATTCCTAATGATTCATTATTATCACACTACTAGGGCTCAGTGCATTATTGTGAATGAGATGACCACGCTGCACTGACATGCAGAAGCCAAATTCACAGCAAGTTCTATCAGTATTGTGGTGGCTTGCAGGAATACTAATTATGTACATCTGTAGGGAAAATATTGGCAATGGGCTAAGACCAATGCCTTCATCCCTAAATTGCCCAGCAACATCAAAGCTGAGAAAGAGAAAACTGCCCAAGCCCAGCAAACTGTTAATGTGCGTCTGACGGAACGCAAGCTTTCAGAGCATATGATTTCATACACTGATAAGCTTTTAAAAAGGCAGCTATTGAGTGGCTCATTGCAACAGACCAGGTGAGTCCAGTAATCATTATTGAACTACATCCTAATAATGTAATGGCAGCCTATACAGGCCCTTGAACATCCAAAGTTCAAGGAGATGATTGACATGGCCTCCTGTGCCACACAAGGTGTCAAAATCCCTGGTTGCAAAATTACACATGCTGAGATCATGCAGATGTTCAAGAATCATTTAACCTAGCTAAAAGCAAACCTGAATATATATATCACTAGGTTTTTCAATGTTCTCATCTTTTGATATATGTTACAGAGTGACTCTGTTAGCAGAGCTGTCAACATAACATGTGATGCATGGCAGGCCAAAAATGTAAATGAGTACTTTGTTGTCACAGGCCACTGGATCAAAGAAAACCATCTGATGCAGTGGGAGTGTGAAAGTGCACTGCTCAGTTTTACACAGCTGAATGATGCACACAATGGCAAGTGCTCAGGTGGTGCTTTATTTAAGATACTGGATTGTATTGGCATTGCTCATAAGGTCTGTGTTTTTGACTTCCTAAGTGCTATTGTATTCAGTATATATTGGCCAGCTCAGGTACATCATATGTGACAATGCGAGCAACAATAGCACTATGCTAGAAGAGTTCTCACAGCTGTATGAGGTGAAGTACAAGAAAGAATACCCATGGCCATCATGCAAGATAAAGTAAGTCTCTTTATATGGTTTCAATGATGGGATTTCTGACCATTTTGATAGTTGTCTAGCACATGTCATCAATATAGGAACACAGGCCCTCCTGCATACATACACCAAAGCACCTCATTATAATCCTCATGATCCACATGCATATGAACCAGACACATCCTGGCTAAATAATTAGGATGAGGTTGGCCACATCCACAGTATTTGCATCAAGGTAAGTTAGTCACAATTTTGACCCTGACATTGTTAATGAGGTTCTACTTTAAGGAACATTCATCGGCAAAGCAGAATGAACTCTACAGGACCATTCAGACCAAGGCCAGTGTGTCTGCACCAACCCAGCTGCTACTTGACATGAAAGTGCACCAGTCTTCAATGTATGTCATGCTCAATTGTGTGGAATGCAACAAAGCAGTGCATATCTTTTTATTATTTGATTATTTTTGTGTTCTTACTTTCACATCATAGCATGTCGACACTTTAATCTATGAGATGGGTCGCCAGGAACATAATCTAATGAAGCATGCCAAAATTGATTTTCTGCAGTTGTCACCTGCAGAATGGATACAAGCTGGTCAATTTGCAGACCTTGTTTCAGTGCATTCAGTTAAAACTGGTTTTTTATTGTCTACCTACTAATCTAATTCTCTAGCACGCTAATGTTGCTCAGTATCATATCTCATATTCTGGACCCATGTCCGATAATATTCCCACACCTCATCCAGACCTTCAGATGCCCTATCCATGTCTCCAGTCCATCCAGATCCCTGCACCTCTGCACATCCACATTTGCATGTCCACATCCAGATCCTTTTCCCTTTGCAGCTAGCCTACATCATTTATCCTTATCCCACCACCCTAATGCCACATCCTATATATCCACGCATCTCGTCTGGACCATATCCGATCTGGTCCAATCCGATGTATGGATCCGTTTCCTATCCAATATATGATAAGCTTCATAATCCATTTCCTGTGCATATAATGTTAACACAGCCTATCCGGTGTTCCTTGTTCTCAGTACCTCAGTTATACTTACTACTGGTATGCTTACTGATCCACTAACCTATGCTTCATTTCCGACTTGCATTTGTTAACTTTGCTTATGCTTCATACATAGCCTCAGACCTTTGCTTATTGATCTTTCTGGTAGTCACTTAGTATATAAACTCTTGTATATGTCTTGTAGTACCTCAGTCTGAATATCATATTAGTCCTCGCACACTAGATCTCAGTCTAAGTCTTCATATCAAGTTTAGTCTTCCAACTTAGTCAGTATCCACCTCAGGCCTAGGGAGGAATTCCCTAGGCCAAAGTTCTGATCCTCCGATCCTCCACTCATCCACTCATCTACTCATCCACCCATCCGATCCTCTGAAGTTTCCAGAAGTCTATCCGGATCTTTCCCGCAGTCCTCCGGACGGGACAAGTTCCAAGTAGCCATTACATGTATCTATATTAGGACACATCTTCAGATGCCTTCGGACTTTCTTTGGACACCAATCTGAAATTAAGGGCACATACTTGGGTAAGGGGCGCAGCGCACGAGCTGAAGCCAAGCCCCTCAGAATCAGTCCTACCATTTGTGCATGGTCTTAACACTCAGCAAGCTTTCTCATTGGATCAGGGATTGACTCTCCATCTTGCAATTCCAGCACTGGAGACCCTTCACAGATCATGGACATCACAAGCAGAAAGACCCAAATATATTCAATTTGCTGATGCACTCCAGGCAGCAGCAAACAAGTTAGATGTGTACTATGAGAGGACAACAGATACCCCAGCATATATAATTGCCATGTGTGCATCATTCTGTTTTTGTTGGCTTGCTCTGATATTTTCATATAGTACTGGATTCAACAGTGAAAATGGTATACTTCAAAAAGCATTGGCCATTGAGTTTGCTCAATGATGTCCTTGTGTGTGCAGAGAAAGTGGTACATCATTCACTGTATACTAATTACTTTCTTAGCCTAACAATCATGAAGTTTGAGGTGTGCTATTCTGAGTTGAATAGAAATATTTTGTCACCTCTGCTTACAACTAGCAAAAGCAAGGTCAGTGGCCTCAAGAAGCTTATCCAACAAGTTCAAAGTGATTTTGAAGACAACGGTGAGGCAGATATAGGCAAATCTACTGCTGACCCATTTCACCATGGAGGGTCAAGTTTTTGGGGTATATCGAGACTGTCAAGGCAGCTCTACCAGCTGGGATGAGTACCATACAATGGTGGGAGGAAAGTAGCTTTGATTGGATTAAATGACAATCACTGACAGTCATTTTTATTTAGATTGATGCCAAGTGATATCTAGTCTGGGCCTCACTTGCCAGAGACTATTTGTCAATCATGACTTCATTGGTCTTGAGCAAATGAGCATTCTTGCAAGGGGCATTACAATCAGTAAGCAGCATAATCAACTTAAAGGTGATGTTGTTGAAGCATTACAATGCATGAAATGCATTCTACATTACGACCTTCTATTCCGCAAGGCAAGTCCATCATCTCTTATAGAAGTTGAAGCTGATGACTCTCAAAACAATGCAGAGACTGGTGAGGTTAGAGATGATGACAAGGAGAGTTGGGATGCGCTGATCTTAGATGATGAGGATGACGAATCGATGAATGAGGCCTAGTAGATAGTTTAATATATTGAATATTGATCTATCTGATTTCCAAAGCCATGACTGGGCCCAAGCCAAGCCTCAGCTTTGGCCTGGCTTTGGCTCATGACTCAGTCTGGCATTTTTGAAAGCCCAAGCCACCCCAGGCTAGGCCAAAGCCAGGGCTTTCAGGCCAAGCCAGGTCAGCACATCATTAAGGAGGAGTGTTAGTGCTACATATGTGACACAATGCGATAAGCCTACAGTAGCAGAGTCAAACATGATTTGGTCTAGTCTCCCAGTATCCCTTTTATAGTACTGAGTGCATGAGGATGGGATGCTAACATTTATATACATATAGCTGGTAACTGATATTCTCACTAGATGTCTTTCTGAGTGCACACTTCACCAGTCCCATCTTCCTTCAAAGCCACACTGAGCTGTTTCTTTGATATCCCACTGAGCCATTTCTTCAATATCATACCAAGCCTCTTCAATACTGCACCAAGCTGTTTCTTCATCCACCATTCAACAATGTCTACAGCAGCCTCAGTCTCCACAGCATCTACTGCAGCCTCCATCTCCACAACATCTACTTATGCCTTTGCCTCCAATTGCCTTCAAAAGTCCCTCATTTTTCTTCTAACCTCTGCTTGCTCTGCTTTAAACTTGCAAGTGCTCTCAGGACTGCAGTACAGCTATTATCTTGAAACTGTTTCCTTTTTGGGCATTTGACCCAAAGTTAATGTATTTATAATTAAGCTTGAATTTATATATATATTCTAATTTTAAATCTCACTTAAGCTGACTTAGAGACTGCAAACATGGTTCATAGACCAAACCAAGCCATGAATTACATAAGCTATAAGTAGGTACATGGCTCACCTAACTATGACTGCACTCATGGCTAAAGCCAGAATAAGCTGGAATGGCAGCAACACTACTCAGTTATACCCATGATGATGGTAGTGAGAAGAAAGTTGATTTTAAGCCACCAGAGGTTATATGCAATGTGGTTTAGGGCTGGCCACAGCCACACCAGATACAGCAAGTTAATAGCCAAGTGACATACCTGTTCTTTGGGAAGGATCAGACATAGTGTCTGGAATGTCAGTTCAGATTTAGGTTTTTGTCTCACCAGATGTCATCAATCACCCCTAGTAGATGTGCCTTCTATTCAACATTTTTCACATTCTTGAGTATGCCTGGAAGCTGTGCAGGCACCACTGGTGTCATGATTCACATCAGCAGGTTGCTAAGGATCACCTGCAAGCAAAGCACAACTGACCTGACTGCTGCACCCTGAAAGTTTTCTGCAATATTGAATCTAGGCAGACAGTAAGCAAAAAAAAGGTTGAAGAAGGGGAGGTAATGCTCTACTACCTCAGTCTTGGAGAGGGGACAGGCCATACTGTTAGAACTAATAGGAACACACTCAGCATTGTAAGACAATGACTAATAACATTCATAATACCTAATAGGAACACGCTGTAAGGAAACACAAATTGAGATAGAGACGGTAGGACAAGAAAGTGTTGACATACCTCAGCATTGTAAGACAACAACTGAGGTATGAATGAACAAGTGACATGAGATTATAAACTAAAATGAGTCACATGTATGATAGGAATTGAGATTAAGTAAGGAACAGAAAGATGGAATCTAGAAATGTCAAGTTGAGAATCCAACACACCCCCTCGACGTGATGTTTCAATGCAACATGAGGAATAGGCCATTTTGATGATGAAGAAACAGTGGGTGTGGCAGGCATTTTGTGAATATATCGGCCATGTTGTGATGCGTCGATAGCCATTCAGGTAAGAATTTACCAGCCTCAATATGAGCACAGATGAAATGATACCTGAGGTCGATATGTTTCATGTGCGTGTGGTTGGCTGCTTCTTGCGAGAGCATGATGGCACCAGCATTGTCTGCAAACAGACAGAGTGGTAATGAGAGAGGAACTTTGAGGCATGTGAAAAGCAACTGAATCCAGAGACTGTCCTGAATTGCAGCGGTCAAGGCCATGTACTCTGCTTTGGTACTCAAAAGTGCGTGAGTTACTTGCTTCTTTGACACATGTGAGATAGGGCCACTGTTAAAGAACCAGACATAGCTGCTAATGGAGATGCAATCCTCAGGACAGCTTGCCCAGTCAAAGTTGCTGTAGCCATGAAGTTCCATTCGAATATCGGCACCCCCATAATGGACACAAAAATTGAGCATTCCAGTGAGAAAATGGAGGACATGTTTCACTGCAGTGTAGTGATGAGGCTCAGGCACTGAGTTGTATTGTGCGAGTCGCATAACTGTGAGCACAATGTCAGGCCACATGTAGAGTGCAAGATAGAGAAGTTCCCCAACTAGCTTTTGATATTCAGATGCGATGTCCTCAACATGAGGATGAATGTCTGTGTCTCATCCAAAAGGGAATTTTGGGTCCATGGGAAGAGTTGCAGGATTGCAGTCGAGTATCCCATGCTCATTGAGGAGGTAAGTGATGTACTCTGTCTGGTGCATCCAAAGTTCCTGGGTCTTGTGTCTGTGCTCGAACTGAATCACAAGGTATTTCATCACTGGCCCAAGATTGGCAATGCCAAAACATTCCCTGATCTGCTTTTTAACCCAGTTGAAAAAATACACTGATTTGCTGCTGCCAGTCCATCGTCCATGTGCCAGGCAATGATACAGACTGTATGTACTCCCTTACTGTCAACAGTGTCATAAATGAACACTGCATAGTTGGTGTCACAGCAAAGGAATCCGAGATGCATGAGAACCTCCCATAAGAGCTCGTACCAGTCATAAGCTGCCTGTTTTAACCTGTAGAGACTCGACAACAAGTGACAGACAAGGTGCCCACCATCGGGGCCAAAATGTTTGAAGCCTGGAGCTTGATGCATATAGATGTCTTCCTTACGTTTTCCCCAGAGGAACACACATCTCGTGTCAAAACTGTCAAGTTCCCAGTCAAGCTGCACTGCCAAAGCTGAAATGACATGAATTGAAGTTGGTCTGGCCACTGGTGCAAAGGTTTTCCCAAAGTCCACACTTGGAATCTGAGAGAACCCTTGCACTACTAAATGCGCCTTAAAAACAGGACCTCCTTTCAAATCCTCTTTAAACTCAAATACCCATCTGCATCCAATTGCTTTATGGTCCTTGGGTAGAGTAATGAGTTTGTAGACACTTATCTCTGACATTAGGTTCATTTTCTTCTTCATGGCTGCAAGCCAGTGGTCTCTGTCTGGATGACAAAGTGCTTCATCATAAGTTTTCAGAGGTATCTTCAGGTTGTAGCTGGGCACAGAAGGGTTACAGCGAGTGCCACTTTGAATGGCTACATGTGCCTGCTCTACCACAATCATGTTTGCAACAGCAATCAAGAACCCTACCATCAATGTCTCTGGAATGATAGCATTGTCGTCTCCAATAGCCAGAGCAGTCAATGGGCAATTAGCTGTGGATCTGCCAAATACATCCTCCGACATGCTAGATTCATTACTAATCACAGACAGGTGAGCAACAATGGGAACAGGAGGTACATTGCACCCTTCTGGTGTGTCAGGAGGAGGCATACCATTAATGTGTGCAAGGCGAAGTTCACATTGACATGCCAGATGTATGCAATCAGCCATCAGCTTCTCCTGGTAGGCATGCCCATGCTCAGTTCTGGTGCATGCACAGGTGGAGATGCAAGGAGGAGGAAGCTGATATGGTGTGGCAGCTGGGGCAGGTGCAAGTCCCTGTGGTGGGATGGGTGCAGAAGGAGATGGGCATGTGGACACTGACATTGAGGGCCAAGCAGGTGCTTCATCATCCTCATCATCTGAGTCAGGAAAAGATCATCCAGTGGATGATTTGTTGAATATAACATCACATGAGTTGAAGAATGTACCTGTGACCTTGTCTCAGAGTCACCATGCCTTAACACTAGGTGGGTAACCCATAAAGAGTGCCTCATGTAAGTGTGGACCCATCTTTTCCTGCAGTTCCAGAAGGATCCTGGCAAAACAACACAATCTGAAGATGTGAAGGTGAGAAATGTCAGGTTTGACAGCATGCAATATCTCATAAGATGTTTTCCCAGGCAGAAGTGCATGAGATTCAGATCTGTTGAATAGGTAAGCTACACACAGCACAGCTTCCCCCCATAGCAACTGAGGGAGACAGGCATGATTGAGCATTGCATACATACAGCCTTCTACTGTACATAGGACTCTTTCAGCTTTACTGTTTTTCTGATGAGCATACAGTGCTGACAGTTGCTGTTCAATACCTGCCATCTCAAGTATCCTGTTGAAGGCTGCATTAAGGAACTCACCTCCATTGTCACTGTGAAATGTCTTTACACACTGACCCAACATGTTCTCCCACCGAGCTCTGACCAACTCTCCAGCACTAAGTGCCTGATCCCTTTGTTGCAAGTAGTTGGAGATTGAGGATGTGTGTGTGATCATCCAGAAAAACAATAAAGTATCACTTGCCATGTGGTGTCTCTGTTGGAATGGGGCCACACAGGTCTAAATGAACGAGCTTGAGGAAGTGTGATGCAGGTGGAGAGTCCAATGATGGATAAGGCTGCCTAGGGTGCTTTCCTAGAATGCATGAATCACATTTGGAAAGTGGGTCAGAGGACGTGATAAATGCCCCCTTAGTAAAAAGGGGTAGATGGCGCATGGCATTGCCTCCAGGATGGCCCATTTGGGCATGCCAAAAATTGAGCATCAATGGGACATGTGCGAAGGCTGTAAGATCAGGTGCTGTTATAGACTTTAAGGGCCTAGGAATGGAAGGAGGGGTGAGAAACTCCAGATCAACAAAGCAGAGCTTGTTGACTAACAGAAGAGAGCCCAAGAGCTTTTCCTGGTAAGACAGGTCACAACATGCAGGTGTACTGACAAAATTACATCCCCAACCTTAATCCACCATGTATCCCACCAACAACAAATTGATCATAGCGTCAGGTGCATGTAAGCAGTTTGTCAGATGCACATAATACCTCTTCCTGCCAATGTTCAGTCCCACAAGACAATCACTGTATCCAGAGGTTAACAAGCTGCCATGATTTGCCATCCTAACCACTACAGGATAGGCTGTCGAGTACGACCAAAAGAACTTGCGGTCCTGCACTAATGTGATTGTTGTGCCTGAGTCTAAAATGGTAGAGTAGGCTGCATATGTGAATGTGGCAAGGTTGTGTGGAGGGACATGACCATCAGGAAGTTCTGCAATAGAGGCACAGGCAAGGTCGGCATAGAAACCAGCAGCTGTCACTGAGGAACCAGCAAATGACTCAATAGAGGAGTCTCCAAATGTGAAGGTAGCTACTAGAGGTGGCGGGGTGGGAGCTGCTGGAACAGAGGGCACAGGAGTGATTGCAGCAGCTGCAATTGTGGTCTTCTTGTTCTTTTGCCATGGTGCCTGGCCTTCCATCCTGCCTCCTCTATGATAGCAGTGTGGTTGATCATGATCTCCCTTGCCACAACCTGGTGTTATACAGAAGACACCATCAGGATTGTTCTGATTCTTATGCAGGCCAGTGACAGGATTAATGCTGCTGTTGCCTGAAGTGGTCATCGCTGCATTGGCATATTCCAAACCTGGTCCACTCATTCCTTTCTCATCAAGTTCGTGAGGGGCCGGAATGTGTGACACAACACCAAGAATGTCGGTGGGATCAACAGAAGTAGAAACATGACACCAGAGATCCTCTGTCCCTAATGCATAGGTAACTTCTTGTTTCCATGTGAAATATGTTTCTGGACCTGTCAGTCCTGGAATATGGTTGAGCTTCCCCATACTGAGAGAATAAATGAAGACAGTGATAAAGGATAAGGTTTTGCGTTCAATGTGAGGTTGCACTTAGGAAGCAGGGCTCATAACCTGTTAGAACTAATAGGAACACACTCAGCATTGTAAGACAACAACTAATAACATTCGTAATACCTAATAGGAACATGCTGTAAGGAAACACAAAGTGAGATAGAGACAGTGGGACAAGAAAGCATTGACATACCTCAGCATTGTAAGACAACAACTGAGGTATGAATGAATGAGTGGCACAAGATTATAAACTAAAATGAGTCATGTATATGATAGGAATTGAGATTAAGTAAGGAACGGAAAGATGGAATCTAGAAATGTTGAGTCAAGAATCTAACACATACCAGACTTTATAGGAAGGGGAGTTTGACCAAATTGCTCCACTACTCAGTTTCAGGGCGGAAACAGGCCATACTGGACTTCATAGGAGGGGGAGTTTGACCAAATTGCTCCACTACTCAGTCTTGGGGCAGGGACAGGCCATAACAAACTTCATAGGAAGAGGAGTTTGAGCAAATTGAGAATGACACCAACCAACTTACAAGGTTCAGCACCCCAAAAGTTCTCCCTAAATATGATTTCAGAGCCACCAGTAGTTGTATGCAAAAAAAAATTACTGCATTGTAGTCACCTCCATGGAGTAACTTGCCTGAGGAGCACACACCTGTTCAATCAGAGGGTCGTGATGAATGGGGCATGCAGCAAGGTTCAACTGCTGTTGCTGAACAGTGGTGAATAAGGTGGCAGCAGAGGCTGTTTGTGAGCTAAGTGCAGCTAAGTGAAGATTTGGGTGAGCTAAGTGCAGGACTCACAGGTAAAGGCAGTAAACCTGGTAAATGTGTAAATGCATGAATTTTGAGCAGCAGGCTGCCACATCTACTAGTTAGCTGGAAGGTAAATTCATCTAGATGACACACAATTACAATATTCAGTTCCTACATTCACACAGTGGGAGGGCTTAAGTCAGCCCTATTTAATTTAGCTACAGCATTCCTGAGCATGTGCTGCTGCTAACTGTGTAACCAAGGCTAAGCATGATGAGCCCCTTCAGTAACATTTCTTGACTTAGTTGGACAGCCAAAGGTTGATAATCGACCCAGTTAGGCAGGCCATCCAATGTGGGCCCATGCATGCTTACCCACAGATGGGCCTGCAGCACAGAATAGCACCCATGCTGTTGGGTGGGCCAAGTCTTGATGAATGGGCCACAAGACACATGGGCCAATATCAGAAGGGCTAACGGATGGGCCAGGTCCTTATTCTCAGGGAAATTCAATGTCGGAAGAGTCAACAGGAAAATTTTGGGCCCATGACAGTACTGGGCAGGTGGGCCCAGCTAGTATCAGAAGAGCTTATGGATGGGCCCAGCTCAGTATATAACAATGCAATGGTCGGTGGAAGGGCCCAGCTAGTCATTGACAGTATCGGAAGAGGGCACACATGGGCCAACAGGTCATTGCTGGGCCCATCACAATACTGAGAAAGGTTGGCGGATGGGCCAACCGGTTATTTTGGGCCCAAGATATGATTTGATATGCGGATAGGCCTGGTGTTGAAATATTGAAGTATCCAGAAGGGCCCAACTGGGCCAACACAGACAAATTCAGTACATGGATCAGCCCAGTATGAAATATCCAAAAGGGCCCAACTGGTCAGCAACTGGTCAGCAACTGCATTTAATAGGCAGATCGGCCCAGCTGGTGATGCTTCAGCTGAGTGCACAAGTATTAGGAAGGCCTGAACTGACCCAGCAATGCTGACTGGCCCAGTGCAGAAATATCCAGAAGAGCCCAGCTGGTCATTCTCAGCACAGCACGGGGCGTGGATTGGCCCATTACACAAGTATCTGGAACAGCCCAACTGGCCCACAGCATACATTTGGTATGCAGATATCCTAGCTAGCAACACCTATCAACTCAGTTTTCGGGCCAGTACATATGCAATCAGCATGTGGATGGGCCCAGTGCAAAAGAATTCAGAAGGGCTTGACAAGTTGGTCTGGGCTGGGCACATGCAAATTCAGTGCACAATTCGGGTGAGGTAATGAGTTTTCATCCCAGTGCAAAAGTATCTGGAAAGGCCCAACCAGTTTGCTGGGCCCAGTACATATGCATTCAGTGTGCAGATCAGCCCAACTGGGGGGTTTCGGTCTAGTATGCACGCATCTAATCTAGGATGCACTTCCAGAAGGGTCAAGCTGGATAACTTTTGATCCTGTCCATATTGTATCGTGGCAAGGGTAACAGAAAGGCCCAGCTTGTTGTTTCGAGCCCATGACACATGCATTAGTTATGCCTGGCCCAAAGGTCATCATTTAGCCTAATGTATTACATTGAGGCTCAGAAATGTTGACAGATGCACTTAGTTAGTAATGATTCCTGATTTAGCTGCATTGCATCTGGGTCTGGTGAGGGCTTGGGGATTGTTGGGCCAGAACATGCTTAACAACCGAACATCGGATCAATATGAAGCAAGTTTATATAACTATGAAGAACAAAGTGGGAAATGACAACAGCTGTCTACACATTGTACATAGATTTGATGAAATATGTTCAGATACAAATGCAGCACCAGGCCAACCAGTGACAACGGAATGATGAAGGGAACATACAATAGTATAATAGTACAGTATGTAGCTGGTTAGTCTATGAAGTCATCAAGAAAATTTCTATGTATGTGAGGGATGCCAGGGATTACCAACAAGCATCGGATGCACTAAACTGTTCCTCCAACTCATTCAACCATATAAGTATGTTAATCTCCACTGAACCCACTCTTGCCTCCAGTGCCTCCACCAGCTCATTAACAGCAAGGTGATCCAATCTCCTACCAAGGTCCTGGATGCTCTGTAGGTTAGATCTTGGGGTGGGCTTGGATTCAAGCAAGCTGGTGGGTGCAGGCAATTGCTGGTATGCTGGGTGCATCTGTGTCTGACCTGGAAGGACGTTCATGGGCTTTACCTCCAGAGGTCCCATGATCTTGGTACAGCCAGCTGTCTCAGAATCCAAAACAAGCTCCATTGCTGTGGATATTACTCCCCCTTCGTCGAAGCCACTGTCTCCCAAAGCTGTTACACCTGCTCTGTCCTCCCAGGGTGCACAGAGGCATATGTCAACTTTGAGAAACACGCCTTGGACTTCTGGTACACTATCGCTTTCTGCCAGATGAATTCATAAGCTTGGATGTCTTACCGCTTACCATTGAACAGGACTCCACCGGTAACGCTTGCTTCAGCTACACAACAAGCCTTAACTCACTTCTGATACAAGAAATGTGTAGCCTCTAATGAAGTGAAAGCAATGCCTACTGGTATCCAAATCAACCACGTTATTGCGGATGCATACAAATATTTTATGCATGGTTTGGTTTGCATATCTCTCTGCGTTGCCAAAGCCACTTGGAAGAAAGCAGGTTAGGTAAGCAGATCTCATTATATCTAACTCAATTATCACTAACAGGACATCTGGCCAGCTTGAGTGAGATGATTGTGATGTACTGGATCACAAGTGGTGACTAGATATTTTTTCGGCCCAGGACAATGTGCATATGATCTTGGACAAGCCCTCGGTTTAATATCGGAAGGGTCAGCTAATTGGGTGCAACCAAAGAGAATATGCAAATGAATAATCTCAGAAGGGCCAGCTAGTTTTGAGTTCAGCCCAGGAGCATATCATGTCAGGAGGGTTGGCGGCACAGCCTGGCAGATTTCGGGAGGGCAAATGTTTTCAGGCGCAGGCAGGAGAATTGCAGCCCATGGGATCTTGGATGGGCTGACCAATAGGGTCAACAAAGCATGCAGTTTCATATCAGAGGGGCTGGCCAATTGGGTTTGGTCTAGCAGAATATGCATATGGAATCCAAGAAAGGGTCATGGTCTGGTCCAGCTAGCAAATGACAATTTGATTGTTGACTCGGGAGAGCCAGCTTGCTACATATCAATATGTATAGATTGTTGATGAGGACCCCAGTTGGGCACATGTGATCTCGGAAAGATTAAGGGTTCAGTACAGTTGGTTATTGTTGCCACGGGTGGATACCAACTGATTGCAAAGACAGTTGGGCCCAGGGAGTTACATTTGGGCAACATGGATTTCATCTCAGAAATGCTAGCAGTTGGGCCCAATGAGTTCTTTGTGGTTCATGTAATGTATTTTGAGAAGGACCATGTTAGAGACTTGGATAGACACATTTTGTAATATCATGTCAAGGACATCTGGTGAGTTGCATGCCTACCTCACGTCAGATTTGCATCATCCAACATAATGCAGTCTGCTACCCGCCAAATACTACTTCCACACTCAGACAAGTCAATTTGGGAACATTGACCAATTAATGAATTCAGATTATCCTGGCCCAGGCTGGAATAAACATTTCACAGGGTTCAGTAGAGCATCCTATCTAAAACTGTAAGTGTGTATGAGCACAAATTATTTGTAATCAAGACTATGTAAAGACAGGATATCATCAATGTCAATCAGGATTTGATAATGGGTATCTAATCATTGGATATTGTTGACGGGTCGCTAGGGAGCTCAGTAGATACATCTGCTGCTGGGACTGCACAGTCCAGAGTGTCAATTTGCAAAGCAGATGCCAAGGTTCCGACATGGCTGACATTGGTCATAACTGACGCATCCCATGCATGTGTCCACTGTTGGCCCATAGCTGAGATGTGTGGGTCTTCTTTGCTGTGAGCAAGCCAAGCCGGAAGGTGCGCATTTGCATGGTGAGGAGGGGCATACACAGTCATGTTGACACGAGGGCGATGTGCAGTCAGATCTTTGTTGTGGTCCTGGAGAGCAATGGTAAGATGTCCAACAGACGATGAAGTTGCTCTCCATTCCACATCTGAGGCATTCAGACATTGCTCAAGAGCATTTAATCGTCAGCCAAAGATATCTTCCACTGATCTGACTCTCTCATCCAGTGCATCAACCCTTTCATTGGTGGCACAGGATTGACTGCCTGTGCCGCTTCAAGCTCCATTGGCAGAGATGAACCGATCATTGGCATTGGTGCAACCTGTGTGTGAGCCAGTGTTACATCTGCAGACACAACCTAAGCATCCGGGGTGGTGTCTAAACATATTTCAGCTCTAAAGTACCAGTGGTGAAATGGAAACACTCACCTTGTTCAACGATGTTATGCTGAACTTGCAGGGAGGATCTTGCAGGTCATATCAGTGTCTTGTGGGACCTGGTATTGATAGGAGTCTTATTGACAACTCAGGACTTTGGGACATGCAACTTGGAGCATCTGACAGGGTTGGAGCTATCTTCTGCTGCTTTGGCTTTGGCTTTGGCCTGCATTCTCTCCCGGATGCCAACACCGTTGATCGCACATGTGATCTTTATCTCATCACAATTAGCACAGGCAAGTCAAATGCATCCGACCTTTTTGTCCGGGAGGATAAGACAGGCCACATCCAGTTTGTTGCACTTGTCGCATTTCTGCATGTGATGATGGACAGAAAACTTATATTGGTTAGTATTGAGTTGTTCCAGCACACAAGGGGCAGCTTACCTCCACAGCCATGGCAATAGCAGAGTCCTGACCCCATTCAACAGGCTGGCAACTTTAGAGTTAGAATGGGCAGTAAGTATAATAAAAACAAGTTACCCTGTTTTCCACATCCCAGAACCCTCTATCATCAGTTCCTTCAGAGCAATTTGAACGTGCCAGCACCGCATGCTTGTTGATTATGAGCAGTGATGGTGCTACCTTCAATGATCCAATGATCTGACGGATCAGCAGAACTCAGCTAAAGAGGTGAGCCTTACCTGTGTCACAAATGCAGGTCTCATCTGCACATTGTCTTCACCACCGGACATCAACCTGTTTCTCTTTGGAACAGACTTCTTTTCCAAGGATCTGAACTTGGCATATCCACCAATTTGACCTCTTCCAGGTCCTCATTCTCTGCCTGTCTCTTCCTGCTTTTGCCCGTCTGTTGCATTGCTGGCATGGGGGTCTTCTTTGTGCCCAGCACAAAGAGGTTGTATTTGATCAGGATTGGTGGTGAAACAGCAAGTGGGGTCAGGGGTTCCGATGGCTTTGAGATTGGCGACAGTGACAATGGCAAAAGTTCTGTTGCCAGTGTAGCATAGTTACTAGTTACCCAAAAGTTTTTGGGAGGTGGAGCCAGGGTCTATGGGGCAACTATGGGTTGTGTTGTGACTGAGATGGCTGCTGAATCTCTATGAGTGTCAGTTCCCACACAGACAGGAATCTCAACAGAAGGGCACGGGCAGTAAAGTGTCATCTTGTTGAACCGTGGGTGGCTTTGGATTCTCGGATCATTGTCGGTGATGGATGTCCAGTCCAGTAGAGTCACAAAGACCCCACCCTTTGAGCAATCTCACACAACAGCAGCGCATGACAGTAACTGCAGGGAGAATGAGGTAGCAATTCCTGCGTAAAGCTTCAAGTCTTTGGCCTGCACTGAACGTGTTAATAGTAATGCCATATGGTATGACTGGCAACAGAACAACACTCACTACACATCTGGCGATCTCATCTGATATTTTCAAGGCATCTGGATCATCTTGCTGCAACATCATGCAACACTTGAGTAACAATTGCATGGCTGCCAATGTTTCATGTAGAGCCTTGTTTGCTGCGTCTGCAGGTGTCATAATCAATATTGAAAGAAATGTCTTGCAGGGTAATGGGTAAGATGTTACACGGAAGGGACAGAAAGATGACTTTGAAAAATTCACACATGTGTCAGGATTTATATCAACACATCGGTTGTGGCTCTTTCCGAGTGTAATGCAATGTGGATAACCATGTATTGTGTGACGTAATCATTTGACCTCGTCCACTATTGTCCTATTGCCACAGGGTTCCACTCATCAGATTGTATGTCTATCCTCCTTGACTTTCTGTCCAAACCAAAACATCATGACCATCAGAAAAGTTAGATTTGTTACTCCTGAACAGGCATACTTTGACAATAACACTTTGTCATTGAAATACAGCGGCAATATCCACGAGAGTCCAGTAGCATCACACCATGCTCTGGATGCCGATCCTATCGCCTGGTGGGGTGCTTATGTGCCATTGGAGTTATGGACTCCTCCAAAATTGAGAAAATCAAAGTTCAAAGGAGTAGTCAGATTGGAGGACTATCCACATTTCAAAAGTAAGCATGGCAAGCTCTGGACTGGAATACTAACAACTGGCCAACAACAGAATACAATTTCAACAATGAATGTCTGACCGATCATGAAGAGACAGATGATCCTCTCACAAAGAGAGAGAAAGGTGAGCTGATGTCCAGATCCATTTGTTTTACTAACCGGAAGATACAACTTAGTATACCAAATGTGCTTCAATGGCCACTTTGATGAAGTGACAAGCATGCTGTCTGGTGAGTTGTCTATTTACCCTTGATCTTTCTTTCATTTCTAACACACAATCCAAAGACATGTATTTCATCAGATCCATGTGAACCTCAGGCATTGCTGTTGCTCAAACTCCTGGAACTAAAGCAATGCATCTTGCCCCAGGAATTGTGCCACCAACATGCACCACTGACAAAACCTACCATGATCCCTACGATTGTGGATGGGAAGATGCCAGTTCAAGGGGATTGTCAGGAGATCCTGACACATGTGGATCGGGCCATCCTATACATAGTCTAGGCACTGCAGATTCAACTGAATCAGCAGCAGATGCCTATGATTGTGGATGGGACGATCTGATGCCTGATCCAGGCATCATGCTGTCCAGTGAGTCAGGGCATGATCAGTATGATTGTGGATGGGATGATCCTATGGATCATGAACTCATCATAGCATCCAGTGAGTTGGCCACAGATGCCTATGATTGTGGTTGGGATAATCCTATGGATGATGGGGAGATCGTGTCTGTGGGCGAGTCGAGGGAAGATGAGTATGACTGCGGATGGGGTGATCCAATGGATACCGACTCGCTACCCCCAGCTTTGACCACAAATGAGCACAGTGAGGATGTGTTTTACAATGACAAATCCATGGGTGAAGATCCATATGATTGTGGATGGGGCAGCCTACAGGTGGAACCAACACTGACTGGCAATGAGGATATGATTGACATAAGGTCTTCTAGTGTGCCAGCAGGTGCGTTATTCCTTACATAAATGTATTTAAACTTCTCACACTGTGTAGATGCACCCAGCTCAACTGCAGACAATGAATGTAATGCGTTCCAGCATGTGGAACATTCTACGTGACACGCCATCCAACAATTGCACAGTATTCGGGACCATGATCGTAAGTCACACTATTCGACATTGGCTACTTTTGACACATTTCGCAGTCCATTCTTCCATTAATCACATGATTCCAACTACTGAGCATGTCCACAATTGCATGCCAGCATTGACACCAGTGGCAATCTGAGGTGATACAGAGGGACACTCGGATGCAATGGACAAAGTGATGGAACTATGTGAGGACATTGCAGCCATTCACCATTTACTCAATATCCACCACCAGATCATGGAGCAACTGGACAATATGATAGAAACCCATACTCAAGCCAAATAGCTGAGTCATATTCCTGGTGATGGTAGAAGTAGATATTATATTAACTTTACAATTGTATTTATGGTTGAGAGTTGGGCGGCAAATGCATAGATTGTACAATTGTTCCAAGGATGCATCCTGGTCATATTTATGTTATAAGTCAATCCTCAGCTGCAGCATGCAGTTTCCTATATGGATTAATCAACCATTGGGTCCAGCAATGCAACATCAGGTGATCCTCATGTTGGATAAACACTTCAGCCGGAAAAGGACAGGAGGGCTAAGCGTCCAAAATTTCCAGTCAAGAGTCAGACACATGATTTCCCAAACTGGTCTAGCGCCTTATATGGAGTCAACACACCTATGTGATGATTGCTCAGGCGAGGATGCAAAATAGGGTGAGGACTGACAGCACACATTATGGATTGCACAGCAGGTAACACAGAGTATCAAAAGAACAGCTGTGCAAGCAGGTCTATGGAAGCTATGTTTGAATTACTGACAGGAATGCATCCGGTACTGGATGAAATCAGCCTGATTATATTTGGCTAGGTGGTATGTGGCGAAGTTGGCCAGGTTGTATTTTGCGAAGTCTGTCCATGGTGTTCTGGCATAGTTATGCACGCTGTCACGCATAAACCAAGCCCACACAATCCTGTCACCCTCGCCAACTCTGACACTGTGCCTCACAAGCCAGCTGGAATAACTTACCATGACTCCTGGATTATAGACCAAATCAATCCCCAAGTTTGTTAAATTTATCACAGCATGATTGTAGCTTCCTATGCATGTGAGAATGTCAAATCCCTCCGGCGGGCATTTGGGATCCTGATGGTTGGGTGAATGCCTGTTGCAAACAATCGAGGCACCAGAATATACTGATACCCAATGCTGGAGACTTTGGTACATCTGATCTTGACCTTGCACTGCCGCCCAATGCCTGAGTCCCACATGAGTCGACATTGATGCCCAGTAAAGCTGCAGGTGCATTACCCTGAGGGCAGCTGACAATAGGAGGGCCGGACACTGCATATCTATAATTGAAGAGAGGCCGCTATCGCCCTTCAAAGTGGCAGAGACTTCCGGCCTAAACCCTTCCAATGGGTTCTGTGGTGGTGGGCCTTGACACTGTCTTCATTCAGCATAAATTGGTTGTGGTAACATTGGTCTCACCTCATGCCCCTGTTGAAACCAGCAAGGTGAAATATTGATACACCCAGGAATTAGACCTGGTTCCCTTGCTGCATGAAAGTTTGATGTGCTTGTCCTCCATTTTGTTATCCTTACAGTGGACATCTTTCTGGCAGTAATGCTGTTTTGCAACAGGTTGCCCATACTGACTGTAGCCATGAACATGTCTCACTTGTTTTCTTCCAATCAGTATTATCGGACATTTTAGTGATCATCTGCGCACCTGCAGTGACCAGTTTAGTGCACCTGGCAAATACCATAAGATGATGTGGTAGCCAGAGTCAATAACCACCGATGGGCGATCCAACAACATGGGTTCCACAGGAGGGAACTTTGCCAATGATGCTTCTTCACGAGCATCATTGAGTCCTGATTCCCTTTTTGTCAATGCCTCGTTGTACCAGATGATGTGTCATATCCCATAAAATCCATGCTTCTCTTCCAGACTTCAGACCCTTAGATCCGATCCAGTCTGATGCATAGATCTGCTTCTGTTCTGATATAGATAAGCTTCCTATTTCATTTCCTGTTCATATAACATTAAACACAGCCTATTCGGTATATCCTTCTTTCCATTGTTTCAGCTATATTGTTAAGACCATGCACAAAGGGTAGGACTGATTCTGAGGGGCTTGGCTTCAGCTCGTGCGCTGCGCCCCTTACCCGAGTATGTGCCCTTAATTTCAGATTGGTGTCTGAAGAAAGTCCGAAGGTATCCGAAGATGTCTGAAGATGTCCGAAGGACATCCGAAGGCGCAGGAAACTTCGGAAGGACTGTCTGGACGGGTGCAAGTAACTTCCGGATGAGTGTGGGAAAGTTCCAGAGGAACCTCCGGAAATTACGATGAGGTTGCATCCTAATACAGATATGTATAATGGCTACTCAGGACTTATCCTGAGTAGAAGCAAACAGGAATGGCTGCAAGGATGAAGTCCGAAGCAGAATAGGTCTGGAGGACTGCAGGAAAGATCCAGATAGACTTCCAGAGACTTTGGGGGATCAGATGGGTGGATGAGCGGAGGAGCGGAGGATCGGAACTCCGGCCTAGGGAATTCCTCCCTAGGCCTGAGACAGATATTGACTAAGTTGAAGGACTAGAACTGATAAGAGAATTTAGAGTGAAGACTAGTGCGAGGACTAATATGATATTCAGACTGAGGTACTACAAGACATATACAC
>MU172290.1:33708-50394 GCA_016695485.1 Suillus hirtellus
GTTATGCCTACTAGTATATAAACTCATGTATATGTCCTGTAGTACCTCAGTTCAAATATCATCTTAGTTTGTCCTCTTTCTGTCCTCCGGACTTGAGTCCTTCTTACTCTTGTCATCCTCCGAGACTTCAGATAGATTCCGATAGTCTGTATCTTCGGCTCTACCTTTGGGTAGTCTATACTCTGTTAGTTTCTAGTTCGGATATGTCCGGATTAGCCTTATACACATTTCCAATATCTGGAAGACATCCAGATATACTACGATACTCATCTGGACCTTCAGACGCATTATCATTAGTACTTTGAAATAAGGGACAGTACTTGGGAAAGGGGCACAGCGCATGAGCTGAGGCCAAAGTCCTTCGGATCCGATCCTACGAGAGTATGACCTTAACAGTATATTCGAACTCACACCTTTCCAAGTACACTTACTCATATCATGGCTCCTACTAAAGTAAACCAAGCCGCTTTGCACACTGTCGGACTTTCAACCACCCAATGTGATCCAGCATCCATAGTTAACACCTTCACCAGTTTCTCTCAGCGCCATGTATCATGCGGCCCTGCTCAAAGTATTTCGCAACTCATGAATCATCTGCATCCGGAAACCCCTACACGCACTCCTGCTGGAGTTGATCTGGATGATGAAGGACCTCCAGACAATGAAGATACTCCTGGTGGTAATTCTCTGGATGACTTCGGAGGTGATCCAGATGATGACCCGGACGATAATGACAATGAATTTGATGGGTTAAACCCACAAGACCGTGTCATGCTTCAGCTTTCCCAAGCCATCAACAACCTCGCATGCAACAATCATCATCCAGCCTTGTCTGAAGACTCTAAAGTCAAGATCCGTGAACACAATACTTTCGATGGCACTGAGCCTCAGAAGCTTCATGCATTCTTCATCCAATGCAAGCTTCACTTCCAAAGCAAACCTAAAGCCTTCCATTCCGGACAGGCAAAAGTCAACTTCGCCCAATCATACCTTAAGGGTATAGCACTCGAGTGGTTCGAACCAGATCTTCTGGCCGATGAGGATGACGATCGTCCGGATTGGATGGATGATTATTCCACATTCATGCTTGAACTCCAGACCAATTTCGGACTGCATGATCTGTCCAGAGATGCGAAAATGCAATTAGAGCAACTTCATATGTGTGATGGACAATGCATTAACAGATATGTTGTTGAGTTCCAGCGTCTTGCTTCACAAGTCCATGGCTGGGGTGATGGTGCCCTTAAACGCCAATTCTATAATGGACTTCCGGCTCATATTAAGGATGAAATCAGTTGTATGGGTAAACCTTCCACCCTTTCGGAATACAAGATCCTTGCTCAGACTATTGATGCCCAATACTGGGAATGGAAGGGAGAAATCATCTGAGAAACTAAACCCACCACCTCCAATCCCCCTAAGCAACCCACTTCCGATCGGATGACCCCCAGTTCATCCAGATCCATGAGGTACAAATCTGACAAACCCGCTACTTCCACATCATCTTCCATTTCTAAAGCTCCAGATCTTACCTCCAAGTTAGGAAAGGATGGGAAGCTCACGTCCGAAGAATGTAAGAGACAGATGGATAATAAACTTTGTCTATTCTGCGGTGGACCTGGCCATTTAGCTCAGGAATGCACCAAGTCTACTTCCTGTGCTGCCAAGGGCCATGCTGCAGTAGTAACTCCAGAAGACAAACCGGAGGCTTCGGACGAAGCAAAAAAATAGTCTGCAACTCTCCTGACTCCGCACAGGATGAGGGTTGCATTGACTCTACCTGTGAAATGGAGCTACATCTCAATGCTGTTTCTCTTTCTGATCCGAACTCTTTATGTCCATACATTTCTATTCCTACTTTTCCTGATATTTCTGAATTTCCTTTGCTAATAGATTGTGGTTCCTCTCACTGTTTTATAGACTCTGTTTTCGTCTGAAAAAATAAAATCCCTACATATCCGATATCTCCGCTTTCTCTCCATTTGTTTGATGGTACTTGTAATAATATGATTTCCGAAGCTATAGATTTACCTATCCATTTTTCGTCTGGTGTAGTTACCTCCAATACATTTTACATTACTCCATTGGATTCTTCTTGTTTTATTGTTCTCAGATATAGCTGGCTCACCCTACACAATCCATTGATTGACTGGGTTTCGGGCAGCATTTATCTCCATCCGACTGGTGTAGATCTCCAGTCCATTTCCCTATCATCCAATCCTCCAAACCTATCCACCATTCCTCCGGAGTATCATGAATTCACATATGTCTTCAATAAGGGCAAAGCTAGCCAACTTCCTCCTCATCATCCATACAATCTCAAGATCAACCTAGAGGAAGGAACTAGTCTGCCCCTCAGAACCATCTATTCCCTATCTGCAGTTGAACTTGCAGCCCTCTGGAAGTTTCTTGACGAAAATATTTCATCCAGCCTCCTCCGCTCCTTGTCCTCTCCTCACAGAGCTCCGGTCCTATTCATCAAGAAAAAGGATGGATCTCTCCACCTCTGTGTGGATTTCCATGGACTTAACCAGATCACTAAGAAAGACCATTATCCGTTACCTCTCATTTCCGACCTATTAGACTCTCCAAGCCATGCTAAAGTCTATACCAAAATCGACCTTCGATCCGCTTATCATCTCGTCCGGATAGCAGAAGGAGACGAATGGAAGACCGCATTCCGAACGTGTTATGGCTCATATGAATGGTTGGTTATGCTGGAAGGTCTAACTAACGCTCCGGCTGCATTCCAATGCTTTGTCAATAGTGTGTTTGCTGATATGCTGGATGTATGCGTTATCGTATATCTGGATGACATCCTCATTTATTCCCAAGACCTTGCATCCCATAAGAAACATGTCTGAGAAGTCCTACTTTGTCTCTGAAAACATCGACTCTATGCCAAACCTGAAAAATGCACATTCCATACTACGTCTGTCAAATACCTTGGTTACCTTCTATCTCTGGATGGCTTGACCATGTCGTCTGAGAAGATCCAGGCCATCGCTGATTGGCCAGAACCTCAGATAGTTAAGGATATTCAATCCTTCCTTGGATTCGCAAATTTCTATTGTTGATTCATTTTCAATTACTCAGATATCGTTGTTCCACTCACCTGTCTTACTCGCAAGGGAGTCACTTGGGACTTCTCTGAAGATTGTCGGAAGTCCTTTGAAACACTCAAGAAAGCTTTCACATCCACTCCAGTGCTTATGCACTGGATTCCAAATGTTCCGATAGTCATAGAAACCGACGCTTCCAATTATGCTATAGCCGGAATACTTTCCATAGTATGTCCGGACTCAGAGCTGTGTCCAGTAGCATTTTATTCTTGGATGCTTACCACTCTGGAACTCAACTACGACACTCACGATAAGGAACTTCTAGCAATCCATGAAGCTTTTTGGACGTGGTAACATTATCTTGAAGGCTCCGCTGAGCCGATAGACATTGTCACAGATCATAAGAATCTTGAGTATTTCTCCACCACAAAACTCCTCTCCCACTGTCAGGCCCACTGGTTGGAATTCCTCCATCAGTTTAACCTAGTCATCCGTTTCTGTCCTGGAAAACTTGGAGCTAAACCGGATTTCCTTACTAGACGCTGGGACGTCTATCCCAAAGAGGGGGATAAGGACTATGCTTGACTTAACCCTCACAATTTCCATCCAATATTCACTTCAGAACAGTTAGCTTCGTCCCTCCAAGCCTCAACTCTAGTAACTCTGGTTCTTAGGGCAGCCGTTCTGATTGATATCGACCAGCTCCAGAAAGACATCCTGACCGCACTTCCTAATGACCCTATCGCATCCAAACATCTTCCAGAACCTTCGGATCCGAGATGGATGGTGGACGATAGTGGTTTCCTCCACTGTGACAACTGTATATATGTTCCGGAATCTAATAATCTCTGTCTTTGCGTCCTCCAGAATACTCATGATCATCCATTGTCCGGACACTTTGGACAGAATCGGATGCTAGATCTCATCTGACGCGAGTACACTTGGCCAGGAATCTGTACCTATGTCAAAGACTACGTCAAGTCTTGCACTTCCTGTGGCTGAGCTAAGGTTCCGAGACACAAACCTTATGGATTGCTCAAGCAGTTACCCATACCGGAAAAGCCTTGGAATTCTATATCCATGGATTTCATCAAGCACCTTCTGGACTCCTCCGGCTTTACAGCCATCCTCATCATAATAGACCGTCTATCCAAGCAAGCCATATTCATCCCTACCCATGACACCATCACCTCTCTGGACCTCGCCCGTTTATTCATCCTCCATGTATTTTCCAAGCACGGAGTTCCATCCCATGTCACTTTGGACCGAGGAACAGAATTCATATCGCATTTCTTCTGGTCCTTAGGAAAAGCACTAGATATGGTCCTCCACTTCATGTCCGGATATCATCTGGAGGGAGACGGACAGACGGAACAAGCCAACCAAACCCTCGAACAATACCTCTGGATATACTGCAATTACCAGCAGGATAACTGGTTGGAACTACTTCCTTTGGCAGAATTCGCTTATAATAACGCTCCAAGTGCTACAACTGGAGTATCACCCTTCTTCGCCAATAAAGGATACCATCCGAACCTATCCGTCCATCCAGAACATGATCTTTCATCTGCCCGCGCATGAGAATATGCAATTGACCTTGACGATCTTCATCAGTTCCTCCAAGAGGAGATGGCCCAAGCACAAGACAGATATCAGGGACCTGCAGATGCTAAACAAAAACCCGCTCCAGACTTGAAAATTGGAGATCCGGTCTTCATCAAAGCAAAGTACTTCCGGTCTACTCGTCCATCGAAGAAACTCTCAGAAAAGAACTTAGGTCCATTCGAAATCATAGCTCATCTGGGTATGCATTCCTTCACTGTCCGACTTCTGGATTCCATGCATTCTGTACATCCAGTTTTCCATGTCTCCCAACTAGAACCAGCAACCCCCAACATCATTCCTAATTATATCCAACCCCCTCCGCCTCCGATCAAAGTCAACAGAGAACCCAAATATGAGATATCTAAAGTTTTAGACTCAAAGTTAGACCGTCGGAGAAAGCATTGTCAACTCCTATACCTCGTCCAATGGTCCGGATATGAAGGAACAGATGAGGAAACATCATGGCTACTCACTACGGAACTTGGAAACGCATCCAAACTAGTTACAGACTTTCACACTGCATATCCGAACAAACCCAGTCCTATTCAACTCTGAAGTACATGATATGCATAGTGAAATACAAGTACACTAAGGAAGGAAGCAGAGAAATGGACAAAAAAAAATCCTACAACTCCATAGACCCATCCACCTCTCTGGATCCGCCCCCATCACTTCCAGATGCCTTTTCCATCACTTCATCCTCTCCCTCTGGATCCGGAGTCTTCTTCTCATCCTTCTGAAGCTTTCCAAACAAAAAGGCTTGAAATTTCCTCTGTTGCTGAAGGAATAACTCGAGTCCGGATGCCATCCAGTCCGCCACAGCCCTGCTGCCTTCCACCACCTCAATGCTCCTCTCCAGCAAAGTGTTCATCCAAGCCAGCTCCGCCACTATGTTGTTGGCCGCTGCCACCCAAGCCTGGTTGTTGTACTCCATCTCCACCTCTTCCGGATCCGCTGGAGTCGGACTCTTCTGGCGCTTCTTACCTTTGCCCTTCGGAGATGGAGATCTGGCAGCATGCTTTCTCTTCTTGCCCTTGGATGCCTTGACAGTTCTGGGTCGTCTGGGACAAGTAGCCTTGTCCTTCCGGCAGATATCACAAGATTTAATCTATCTGAAGGTCAAAACGCTTGGATCTGAAAAAATGCGGAGTACTCACCAGAGCATTGCTCTCTGCATCCATCCAAAGACAGATCCATCCCTTGGTGGTGCAGCGACTGCAGGATCCGTCCTTATCCGCAGTAGCACGAGACTTCCCATCTGTTAGGAGAATCCAACAGAATCATTCAAAACTCACCATTTCCGCTATCATCTCCCTGCACCTCTTGTTTTCTGCCTCCACCTGAAGTTCAGATTCTCGAATCCTCTTAAGTTCTTCCTGACATTTCCGCTCTTCCTCACGCTTCTGAGCCTTTTCTGCCTCCATCCGAGCCGCAGCTTCATTGTCTCATGTTAATTTCGTCTGGTCTGGACCAATGGTTCCTGTGCCTCTAGGGATTGGCCCTAAGGGGGGGATACTGTCATATCCCATAAAATCCATGCTTCTCTTCCGGACTTTGGACCCTTAGATCCAATCCAGTCCGATGCATAGATCTGCTTCTGTTCCGATATAGATAAGCTTCCTATTTCATTTCCTGTTCATATAATGTTAAACACAGCCTATTTGGTATTTCCTTCTTTCCATTGTTTCAGCTATATCTATTACCAGTATGATTACTGATCCATTTACCTATGTTCATTTCTGACTTGCGATTGTTAACCTTTGCATATGCTTTCTACATAGCCTCAGATACTGCTTACTGATCTTTTCGTTATGCCTACTAGTATATAAACTCATGTATATGTCCTGTAGTACCTCAGTTCAAATATCATCTTAGTTTGTCCTCTTTCTGTCCTCCGGACTTGAGTCCTTCTTACTCTTGTCATCCTCCGAGACTTCAGATAGATTCCGATAGTCTGTATCTTCGGCTCTACCTTTGGGTAGTCTATACTCTGTTAGTTTCTAGTTCGGATATGTCCGGATTAGCCTTATACACATTTCCAATATCTGGAAGACATCCAGATATACTACGATACTCATCTGGACCTTCAGACGCATTATCATTAGTACTTTGAAATAAGGGACAGTACTTGGGAAAGGGGCACAGCGCATGAGCTGAGGCTGAAGTCCTTTGGATCCGATCCTACGAGAGTACGACCTCAACACCTATACGAGCAGCTTGCTGACGAAGTAGGTCTACAAGGTCTCGATCACATTAAGGGTATCATCCGCTACCTTGAGTGCAATGACCAAGAATTATGGGGAGGAATTCCTGAGGCGCAAGTAAGCGATTACAACATGTTCATGAAAGAGGTCAAGGTAATGTATCCCAGATGGGATGGCAAAAGGCACTCTCAGATCTACAAGCCATTGCGCACGAATATGCAAACAAGACGATGCTCTCATACCAGGAGTTAAGCAACTACCTGCATGCCTTCAAGAAGGTCATGCAACCACTATTGGCAAAAGATCGCATTGGTAAAGCCAAGCGCGATTGCATATTCATGGAAGGGATTCCCAAGGATACTCAGGCACAAATATGCATGCGCCTCATGATTAAATTTCCAGATCACTACCCGCAGGATCCATACCCGTTCATGGACATCTTTACAGCTGGACAATTCATACTACCTGCGAATGCGCCTGCAGCAAGCATGATGCCTAGTGCACCTACGGCAGCATCATTCACTAACTTAGTCACAGCGACCACATCAGTGCAATTGCCCGTGCAAGGTACAGTAACTAAGTGCAAATATAAGTGCGACGTGCCTATGTTCAATAACTGCACCTTTTGCAGCAGTCTCAAACATTACTACCCTTGTTGCGTGGAGAAACAAAGGTATATTGACGTGGGTAAATGTAAGGTTAGCAAAGAGACACGCAAGCTTGTTTTGCCAAATGGCGATTGGATTCCAGGCTGAGGATTACTCAAGGAACAACTAGATTGACATCACGCAAGTCACATGACACCAGATACGACCGCTAGTGCAGGTGTGACAGCGGGACTATTCTATCGCGCATCCGATGAGATCGATGTGGTAATCAAAGTAGGCTCATCTGCATTCATGCACACAGTCACACAAATGGAACTCAATAAGGACAATGAGACGGTGGATCTCATGACCGAAGCAATAGCCTATGTAGCTGCAAGGCGCAACCAGAAGCACAATGCCAAAGGTAAAAATGTCCACTTCGATGGTGTAGAAATACCCAGCGAAACGCACACATGTCTGAGACCTGCACCTAGGCAAGCCATGGTAGAGGAGGAGATAATCTCTCCCGAAATACAAGCTTCATCTGACAAAGGTAAAGGAAAGGAGGTAGCAAAAGTAGTGCCATTTACCTCACCAATAAGTGCGCCAACAAGCGCAAAGGTGCCTCCTAAGTGTGCCTCACCTTCATCGTCAACATCACCATCGTCCACACCATTATCATCATCATCCTCCCCATCTCAATCTTCAGCATTACCACCATCGTCATCATCAACACCAGCCCAAGCACCGGCACAGTCATCATTATATTGTTATGCATTCGCACTCAAAGACAAGAAGGCCAACAAACGTGTTGTTGAGTGCCTTCTCAATTCCAATCTCAATATCCCAGTAAGGGAATTATTAGCTGTATCTCCCGATGTTCACCAACATTTCCACGAACTTATGACCAAGAAGCGCATCACAGTAGGCGCAGTATCAATACATGAATTATCAGGGCATCCCACAACCGACCAATGGCTAATGCAATACGAGGATGTGCACATGTGAAGCGATGACAGTAAAATCGTCGTGGATCACTTCGTGCCCCTACACTGTATTTGTGCAAAGACATTGGAAGGGCACACTCTCACCTGCATCTTAGATCAGGGCACGGAAGTAGTTGTCATGCCAAGGGAAATATGGAAAGAGCTCGGCAT
The DNA here is from genome assembly GCA_016695485.1 of Suillus hirtellus. NCBI lineage: Eukaryota > Fungi > Basidiomycota > Agaricomycetes > Boletales > Suillaceae > Suillus > Suillus hirtellus. Next base: position 42,324 of record MU172290.1, read on the forward strand.
ACCGCTCAGGTCGGACCATAGCCTCAATATGGAATCAGTGAACACGTCACGCAATGTGACGCCTGGAGTCATAGAGAATGTCCCACTTGATTTTGGCGCAGGACCCTTATACTTCCAAGTCCAGGTCATTGAGTGCATGACCTTTGAAGTTTTACTAGGGCACCCATTCTTTAAGCTTACCTCATGTCACGCGTTTGATCTGCCCAACGGAGAGCAGGATCTCATACTAACTGATCCTAATGCACGCAAAGAACTGCACATTCCAACCCTACCTTGGGTCAAGCGACAGCTCGCAAGAGACATGAAGTGCATGAGTCATGCACACTCGCACACGCTCAAGGAGGAGGAACAGGGTTTTTAAGTATCAATGATCTGCAGCATTCACAGGGAGATGCCCATACACATTCGTCTTCCCAAGTATTTTCCTTATCACATCACATTTCGCCTTCTCACATCATGCCTAACGTGCCACGCATAGCACGTGCGGATAGCGTGTCCCATTCTTCGCTCTTAAGGAGCAACAGCACATCGCCTTTAGTTTCCACGCATCAATTTTCCTTATCCTCTATTCCACAGTATTTAGCACGTTATGTGCATCTAACATCAATGCAGACCATTATAGATAAGATGACCATCGATGCCTTTAATTCCTTTTATTATTATGATCCTGTACTTCACGCGCTGGTCTATAAGCCAGTCATGAAGAAAGTGTGCACAGTACCTACCACTATGCCTGCAGAGTATAGGGTGGTGTGCCAATTGCCAGAAGACCCTTTAGCAGGGTTACCTGATTTACCCACCCATCCCCCAGAATTCACGCCGGGCGCATGCTTTACACAGGCACACACAGATAAGCTAGACCTCAACCCAGCAAAGTGGCTATGGCCAGAAGAACTCAAGCTAGTGCGCTGGCTCGTTTGCATGCATGAACTCATGTTTGCATGGGATGTGTCCGAGTGCGGGCGCCTCAATGAGACCTACTTTCTGCCATATAAGATTCTGACGGTCCTGCACATGCCATGGTCTCAGCACAACATTCCAATCCCACCAGCCACCTTAGATGAAGTAGTGCGCATCATCAAGGAAAAGATCTCATCTGGAGTATATGAACCATCAACAGCTGCATATCACTTGTGCTGGTTTTTTGTAGTGAAGAAAGATGGAAAATCCTTGCACCTAGTTTATGACTTGCAACCACTCAACACGGTAACAATTCGTGATGTGTCACTTCCACCTTTTGTTGAACTTCTTGCAGAAGTGTTCACTGGTTACGCGGTGTACGCAGTATTGGACTTATATTCAGGTTACAACCAGTGCACGCTTCACATAGACTTGCGTGATTTGATGACCTTTGGAACACCTTTGGATCCTCATCGGCTAACCACTCTTCCTCAAGGACATGTTAACGCTGTACAGGTTTACCAAGGAAATACCACATTTATCCTGCAACACAAGATCCCAGAGTTCATGTCGCCATTTGTGGATGATGTCCCGATCAAATCAGTGTGAATGCGTTATGAGTGTGAAGACAGTTCATACAAAACAATACCTGAAAATGCAGGAATCTGGCGCTTCATCTGGGAGCATTGCATCATTGTCAATCACATCCTACAGCGCCTAGAGAATGTAGGTGCAACTGTATCCGCATCAAAGTTTGTTCTAGCTGCACCTACAGCAATTATTGTTGGACACAAATGCACGTTTGAAGGGCATGTACCAGAAGAATCCAAGGTACAGAAGATTTGCGACTGGCCTGAACCCACCAATCAGTCGCAAGTGCACAGATTTTTGGGAACTTGCAGTGTTTTGTGCATATTCATTCGCAATTTCTCACGCATCACATGCCCACTAATTAACCTCACCAGGAAAGATGTGCCATTTATATTTGGACCTGAAGAGTGCGAAGCCATGCAGACCCTCAAGGACTCAATTCTAGAATTGCCCGTGCTAAGGTGCATCAATTATGATAGCAAGCGCGAAGTCATTCTAGCAGTCAATACTTCCAATATCGCTGTTGGATTCATCTTGCTACAGAAAGGTGAAGATGGAAAGCGCTATCCAAATTGGTTCAGCTCCATTGCGCTAAATGACATGGAAAGGTGCTACTCTCAAGCAAAGCTAGAACTCTATGGACTCTTCTGTGCATTGCACACAGTATGTGTATACATCTTCAGGGTAAAGAATTTGACGGTGGAGGTAGACATGAAGTATATCAAAGGTATGATCAATAATCCAGACTTGCAGCCTAATGCGACCATCAACCGATGGATCACAGGTATCCTTTTATTTTAGTTCAAACTCATTCATGTATCTGCACAAAAGCACAAAGGCATTGATGGTCTCTCAAGGAGACTGGTCGCTGAGGAAGATCCCATAGAGGACGATGATCATGAGGATTAGATTGATTGCGCATACTCATTCGCCATCATGCTTTTGAATGATCGCACGCATCGTATAGCAGGTGGCACAGGTGATATACACCACGAAGCGCATCGCACATGCTTCATCTCGCAGAGCGCATGCATACCAGCATTGCATGTATACTTTGATATCGCACAGACGGAAGAACCGATCACAGAGATAGTGACAGACAACGCACCTGCATATAGGCTCGCAGTAGACGAACTTGTGCGCAAATACAGGATTCACCCAATTCACATCTCACCATATAATTCTCAGGCAAACAGTATAGTCAAAAGACAACACCGCGATGTCCGGGAGGCCATCATTAAATGCTGCGACGGAGATGATTCTTGCTGGTATCAGGTAGTTCATTCAGTATTATGGGCAGAGTGCATCACCATTCATAAAGCAACGGGTTTATTGCCCTATTTCATGATGCATGGCGTGGAGCCAATATTTCCTTTTGATCTTGCAGAAGCAACGTTCCTCATGCCCTTACCAAGTTGAGGCGCGTTCACCACCACTGACCTTATAGCATGGCGCACACGCCAATTGCAGAAGCACATAGAGGATATTAATGTGATTAAGGATAAAGTAGTCGTGGCATGCTACAAGCCCATACGCGATTTTGAGAGACACTTCCATGCGTCTATCAAATCGCACAACTTTGAACCCAGCACCTTAGTATTGGTTCGCAACTCGAAGGTCAAATATGAACTGAGCAAGAAGACAAAGCCATGCTATTTGGGACCTATGATTGTAGTGCGTCGCATGAAGGGAGGCTCATATATGTTGGCCGAGTTGGACAGCACAATCTCAAAACTCCGGTTCGCTGCGTTTCGCATCATCCCTTACTACCCGCATAGTGAGGAGCACATATTGGTAACCGAAATGACTGGAGTAGATGACAAGAGCATTGACGAACTAGAAGTGTATGAAACTGTAGAACCTGAAGAAGATGAGCCCGAGCGTGCGCAAGACAATTAGTGCACTGTAGATGAGGAATCTTGACTATAGGCAAAAGCACTTAAAACAAATGGGTGCTCAACAGCAAGACCAGGATACGAGACAATGACTCAACCCAAAGGACAACTACTGAGAGAAGTTCCTCGAAATAAAAATGGAGGGAAACTCTATGAACTAGGCAGGCGCCAACAGGCATGAGAAGGTAACATGCACAAAGGCGAGGCGAAGGCGCATGAGATGTGCACGTGAGCAGGAGGTTCGGGAATGTGCATGCACAAAGCAAAGGCGTGCCTAGAAAATTAAGGGAAAGATCCTATTTGAAGAGTGGATACACAGGTGGATGGTTGACAAGAGAATCCAATCTGATATCAAGTGAGGAGGTGATCTATACACTTTCCAGTACGCAAAGATAAGGGGAAAGTAAGTACAAGAACCCAAAAGAAACCCTTCTGTATTCAAGAATGGAGATTATGCTAAGTGGCGCACTTCTGAGTGTGCTCCTGAACCGAGTAACCATATCATTATAACTAAGTTTAAGTAGACTTTCTATATGTAGCACAGACGTTGGACCAAAGATTTCATTAGTTCATGAATGAGATAAGAATAATGCACCAGCAAATCAGTAAGGACATGGGACGGATGGACAGACGATAGCGCAAAGACCTAGGAGGAGGTATGTGAACATGCATGCAAAGTGCGCATAATGCGAGCGCAGATAGGGCGCGCCTGAGTGTGTGCGAGTGTAAATAGGGCGTGCAAACACGCACACAAGACTGGTCCTTTGATTAGAGCTGGATCATATAGAATGGTTGGATAAGGGCCGCAACTCAGTATTGGGATGCACAAGTCTCTACACCACCTCAATCTCCTTACAACCCTTCCGCCCCTGGTTTAAGAACTCTGTGCTCTTGTCATCCATCTCCAGCACCACCACCAACTCATCTGCATGCATGGAACAACTGTTCAAAGTGGCCTAGGAAGGTCAGACCACAATAGATGAATACATGTAAGTGCACTCACCAACACTGAATACCACTCGCACAACCACATCTCTTGATCCTCGAGGAGTTCCAGCTTGAGATCAGGTGCGGACATCACACATCCTTCCAAAGAGACCAGAATGGAGGCCCAAGCGGCAAGGAGGCGGTCAGTATCAGATTACATGCTAGTGTCGCCCATAAGCACGTCCTCAGGAGCCCCTTGCACCACTGGAACAGGCTCAGGGGAAGGGGTGGCGTTCAGCATAGCAACATTGAAAGTAGGCATGGTGAGAGATTGATAAGAAAGAAGTCAAGAGATTGCAAGAATGCATCCATCTTCTTATCAACATCTCCCCCGATTACATCATCAATGCTTGTGATCATCAAAGGACAACCTTACTCTCACAATCACCTGATTCCTGTCTATCACCACCTCTCTAAGTCCAAGATCCCATGCTATAGCACTGAGTGGGGACACTCAGAATGTAAGTCCCCAGGAGATGTAGAGACTCGCACATCCCAATGCCGAGTTGCGGCCCTTATCCAACCATTCTATATGATCCAGCTCTAATCAAAGGACCAGTCTTGTGTGCGTGTTTGCACGCCCTATTTACACTCGCACACACTCAGGCGCGCCCTATCTGCGCTCGCATTATGCGCACTTTGCATGCATGTTCACATACCTCCTCCTAGGTCTTTGCGCTATCGTCTGTCCATCCGTCCCATGTCCTTACTGATTTGCTGGTGCATTATTCTTATCTCATTCATGAACTAATGAAATCTTTGGTCCAACGTCTGTGCTACATATAGAAAGTCTACTTAAACTTAGTTATAATGATATGGTTACTCGGTTCAGGAGCACACTCAGAAGTGCGCCACTTAGCATAATCTCCATTCTTGAATACAGAAGGGTTTCTTTTGGGTTCTTGTACTTACTTTCCCCTTATCTTTGCGTACTGGAAAGTGTATAGATCACCTCCTCACTTGATATCAGATTGGATTCTCTTGTCAACCATCCACCTGTGTATCCACTCTTCAAATAGGATCTTTCCCTTAATTTTCTAGGCACGCCTTTGCTTTGTGCATGCACATTCCCGAACCTCCTGCTCACGTGCACATCTCATGCGCCTTCGCCTCGCCTTTGTGCATGTTACCTTCTCATGCCTGTTGGCGCCTGCCTAGTTCATAGAGTTTCCCTCCATTTTTATTTCGAGGAACTTCTCTCAGTAGTTGTCCTTTGGGTTGAGTCATTGTCTCGTATCCTGGTCTTGCTGTTGAGCACCCATTTGTTTTAAGTGCTTTTGCCTATAGTCAAGATTCCTCATCTACATCAGACCCTTAGGATTTGATGCCTTTCACATGCTAGTTGTCGACTTTATGCACGAATGTGAGCTAGGTACATGGAAGGCTTTGTTTACACACCTCATCCATTTACTGCACACGATTCCTGGCGGTGACCATCTGGTCACAACCCTCGACAACAGGTTTGTCACACATGACTCTCCTCACGGATTTCAAACTGATGGTGTTGATATTAGATTGAACTGTATCCCATCATATGGCAATGGAGTTATATGCAAATTTGCTAATAACACCTCCAAGATGAAAAGACTCGCAGCACAAGACTTTGAAGACATTTTGCAGGTTTGTCTTTTTGGCCAAGTTCTCAATGTGCATTTTTGACATCTGTCTCAGTGTGCTATGCCAGTCTTCAAAGGCCTTTTTCCAGCAGACCATGATGAAATAATACAGTTACTTTTGTATAGGTTTGCCCAATGGCATGCTCTCACAAAACTGAGGATGCATTCTGAGAGCACTTTGTCAGTTTTGGACAAGACCTTCAAGTGCCTCACACATCAACTGCACAAATTCCAAAAATTTACCTGTAATACTTTCACCACCATGGAGTTACCAAAAGAAAGGGCTGCTCACAAGCACAAGGCCACCCATCAATGCTTAACCTCAGACATTCCAGATGCAGGAGGTGGCGGCCAAAGGACCAAGAAATTCAACATGAATACTTACAAATTCCACACCATAGGGGATTATCTACAGACAATCCAGCTATTTGGGATGATAGATTCATTTACATCACAAATTGTATGTGAACATCCATTTCATATATTCCATCTTAATCTGATTTTGGGACAGGGAGAGTTGGTGCATAGAGCACTAAACACATTTTATCCATTGACTAGTAAGCTAGATACCCCAGCACAACTTGCCAAGCACGAGCATTGTTGTTGCATCCTCTGATGAGTGTCTGAGACAGCTCATAGTCTATACACTGGTGAGCAAGTGCTGGTTGACCTGCCTGCAATGTTCAACTTGAAGGACCACCACTACATACCAACACTTAGCCAAAATAATCCATTGGACATCTTCCATTTTCTTCATGGCCATGATGATGACCCAGCGGTAACAGTAGGTACTGGTCTTCATAACCATTCATCTAGCTCACAACAATGTGCAGGCATTTGTTCCCAAACTCAAGAACCACTTACTATATCAGCTTCGAAAGTTGGATATCACACATTGTGATCACATGTTCACCAATGAGGAGCACAACTCAGTGATCATCTCAGACAACAGGCTATATGCTGTCCAAACAATGCAGGTACATCAGATGCATTGTGAGTTTTGTTAGTTTCTGAACATTCATTTTCACAGGTCCATTATACTACTTACAATCTTCAACGAGAATATGACACCATAAATTCTCAGATGCACTGTGATGTTATGGTGTTATCTGGGGAAACAAATCCTTGACACCCATACTGGTATGCCCGCATCCTGGGTATCTATTACCTGGATGTAATGTTGAATGACAAAGGTCCAGTCAAGAAGCAACAAATTGAAGTTCTTTATGTGAGATGGCTAGCATCCACAACTGGCCATTGATTGGGGATGAATTGCGCTCAACTTCCAAAGATTGCCTTTGTTGAAGAAACTGATTGTGATGCTTTCAGGTTTCTAGATCCTGGCCAAGTCATCTGAGCTGCCCATTTAATTCTGGCTTTCATTTGTGGGTGTGGAATAACCTCACTTTGCCAAGGAAAGTCATTCGCACATCAAGATGATGAGTCAGATGATTGGGAGGCATACTATGTTGGCATGTGAGTGCCATTCTTATCTTCCTCTCCTTACTCAAGCTGATGACTGCTTAGATTCATCAACAGGGACATGTTCATGCATTATACACCCTATGGAATTGGACATCCTACCGCTGTCTTGTTACTTAAGGGTCTTATATGAAAGTTGTGTATAATGACAACACAATTATACACGGTGAAGACTTCTTGCCAGTCCTTAAGTCCACAGTCTCCGACTTTTCTACTTCGTGGGAGGTAATGTGGTGAGTTCTTGGGAGGATTTAGTTTGTTGTCCTCTTCTTGTGTAGTCTTATATGAAGTTGTTGTGGAATGTTCTGTGTTCTGGATAAATTTGTTAGGTTTGTTTCAGCCTAGTAGGTCGTGTTTCAACCTATGAAAGTCTGTTTCAACTTTGTTGTCCTTAGATGTGTCTCACTTTCTGTTGAAAGAGAGAGTCTTATGAATACATGTAAAGCTTAGAATGAGAGCTGTTCAATGGTTATATAGTCAACCCCTGTAAGGTAGTATATAACCTAGAGTAGAATAACGATAACGAAAGTTATATAGTCAACCCCTGTAAGGTAGTATACAACTTTAGAGTAGATAATGATATCTTAGATTACCTCAAGG
>MU172290.1:50974-90161 GCA_016695485.1 Suillus hirtellus
TGACATGGTATGAATCACATACCATGCATGACACCGCCCTGTGCAAGATGATGAGGGATTGTACTAATGCAGACCTCATGGATAGCCTAGAATCAGATGTCGACGAGGTTCAACTCTGTGAGAGCGATAGTGAGAAGGGTGGAAGTGATGATGAAGGAGGACCTAGAGGGGAGGAAGAAGACGAAGACACCAACAAAGAGGACTATGACAATGATCCAGATAATGAAGGGATGGTAGATGGCGAGGATGGCGTCAATGAGGAAGATGACCATGTGTTTTTCTAGCACCAGATGAAGTTTTGACTGATGATACAGGCAAGCGATAGATATTACAAAGACTAATTCAATGTATGCAGGATACCTTGACCTTCTGAACACCGTGTCAGATAAGATTCAATATAGAGCACTGAGTATTGAGGCTTGAACTGCGCTCTGACACTCCCTACCTTAATCTCGGTTCTCTTCCTTATATTTAAGCTTGCCAGTGGAAATACTAGTAAATGTACTTGATTCCACACCTAACAATGCGCTTGAAAAGACCCTAAAAAAACTTGACAAGCTTAAAAGGTCCTGCCTGGCCTGCAATGGCAGCACATCACAATTTTGTTACCAAGTCTAATGCTATTCTAGGTTTGTTGACTGGTCTTAAAAAGCATTTCACACAGAAGGTCTTGAATAGCACCTTATATCAAAACATAAATCAGGTCAAATCAGAATGCTCAACGAGATTGAGAGGGGTGCACTGCTGTACCTTGCCTGGTGCAATGACAACATACCAGATATCTGTTACAAAATGTAATACTATTATAAATTTGTTGACAAGTGCCAAAGGCACCTCCCACAAGAAGGTCTTGAATGATATTTTGGTTCTGAACACACATAACGAAAAATGAGAGCATCCGAGAACTATGAGGAGAGTGCACTGTTATCCCATGTTAGTCTTCATTGCCGTAGGTCATGACTTCATTGCAAGGTCCCACACTATTCTACATTTGTCGACGAATGCTAAAGGCACCTCCCACAAGAATGCCTTGGATGAGGTTATATTGCAAGGCATAAGTGAGACAAAATGACAATGCTCAAAAAGATCACCGCCAGTATGCTACCACCCCTTGTTGCCAACAATGCAGGGGTATCATCATGTCGTGCAATCCTCATTTTAACCTGAATTTGCAAGCATTGATGGATATGTATGTACAACGCAAAATTTTCACTGTATAGATGATTATATCTAGCAGGAGCAAAATTATATTCTTCTACAATTCGCACGGCTACAATATCAAGCTCTCATCAATTCACTGATGGCGGAGCAACGATGTCGACAGACGGCCTGCGTTCCGTGTGCAAATCATTAAGCTACCGCTCAACAAGCTACGCAAGAAGGGCAGCGGCTACACCGCGGCCGCCGTCTCACCTGCGTTTTCTGACAGTTCATTCACTCTTCCCGGGACGCCGCGGCGTTGGCTTGATAGTGTTTTCAAGTCCAAGCCAATAACGTACCAGCTTCTGTCCACGCATGACGGGTTCACATCACGCGAGAAGTGCCGTCGAATGCTGGTGAACATGGGCGTCTGCGTAGTCCTCACGCATGCGGAACAATCAGGTGTGCTCAAGTGCAGAACAAATGATACGAAGGATCTATCTGGATTTCTGCCAGCGCTGAAGTCAGTGCGGTTCCGCGTGGAGGTGCAGAGGCCGACGCCTGTGCAAATCACTGCTGGATATCAAGTTGTACTACAATCGATACAGGTACAGGAAAGGGGCGCGTTATCAAGCTTCCAGGTAATTTCTCGAAGGCTGAGAAGGAACTGGGAGTTGGACATTCCACGAATGCTGATGACATCGAATAGTCCACTTTTCAGCCCCACAGAAAGCGAGATGGGAGGGTACGAATTTAGCGAGAGGTTGGTATACGTTGATTAGCTCGCTGGTACGATCTATGAGACATGTAAAATTATTTTACAGTAGATACCACCAACATTGGTATTCAAATTTTGTGTCTCATCTACGGAAGTGGACCATCCATCATCATCATTGTACTTGCGAACCGTGATGGCGGTTCAATGAGGAGCATGTCATCACGATCAGTGACCATGGCTTCATCGATGGCTTGCGGAGGAACTAATTCTTTGAGGGAATGGTGTTCCCCTTGTTTTGATATGACTGCAGACGTAGGATCTACACTGCTGATTCGGATGAAACGTAGGAGCTGGATGTAAGCAACTTCCGTCTGATCCCATTTGCGGAATAGCTTAACGGTAGCTTCATGTGTAAGATCAGGTACATCTGCGCAATATGATCAACAAAGGCAAGGCAGTATGAACAAACCAATCTTACCCATTCCTGTGCGGTATTGTTCTGATTCACGGAGCTTGATCTCCTCTAGCTTCAACTCCTTGGTGCTTTTTGGTCGGCCCTTGCGGCGAGCAGTTCTCTCCTGCTCGAGCTCATCGTCATGGCGTGTTAACCATACATTACTAATGATGGAATGTAGCTCTTCGAGGGAGAGCGTGCCTTCTGGAGGTATTGCATGGTAGAAAAATCCGTATACATCGGCTGAGGTTCACCGCATGAGAAGATGTGTGACATCAACGCAGCATGGGATACGCACCCTGGGCAGAGTGCTTCTTTGTTCGCTTTGATGCTGCGTCCGCGAGTTTTGCTTTTCGCAGCTGGACCCGGCTCAGTTGGCCGGCCTTGCGGGAGTCTGGGTGAAAGACTTTTTCTTTCTTTGGCCTCGAGGTGCTTTTGGGTGTTTTTGAGGGAGCCATATTGGCATGAACTCGGAGGTGGGCTGCTGCAGACTCATTCAAGTTTCTGCGTATATTGATTTCCTTTCTGGGATTTCTGTCCCTTGGAAGTGTTTCCCCCCCACTGAACTTCAGCTAGGAGGCCCGTAAGTCAAAATTCTTATCTAGTCATAGCGGTACATATAAATGATCTTCAACCAGACGTTGACCTCATGTCGTCTAAAGAGGCAGACAGAATTAGTGCTGCTCAGCAGACCCTTGACAGTATGTTATCGAAGTTACACATGCGCCGTATTACAACCTCATGAATGCGGTTCACAGCCCTCTATGAGATCTCTCAGCTGCTTAATACACAGCTTGATAAGGAGACGCTCGCGACATGTGTGGGTATGATCGAGAGTGGTGTCAGCCCAGAGGCCCTTGCAGTATGCTGGTATTCGAGTGGTCTAAAAGCAATTTGGGACTGACAATTACTCATCCAGGCTGTCGTCCAGGAGCTGCGTCGTGAAACAGCTACTGCACAGAACGCACACTCTGATGTGCGTTGAATTGTTAGTAAGACACGTAAAAAGAGTTCTCATACGCCCGACGGCCGTCGGGTCCGAATGGATGACATTGTACCAGGTCTTTTTTTATCGTGGTTGATCAAGCAGAGTCTCCAAGCAGTTGTGCCACATATAACCTACTGAGGTCGCCCTTTGAGCAGACATAGGGCTTGATATGTAATTTGACTTTGTTTTGAGCGTATTGAGTGTAATCATCTTGTAGACTTGGAAGAACACGTTTGAGCCAGTTTGAACTCAGTTTGATGACATGCCGTAGCTGCCGCGCCAAAGAGCTTTGGCAAGCGTTAAATTTATACCACCGCAAGGCAACTTCGGTCACTCTTCTTGCTAGTGGCCTTCATCATCAACCTCTTCGACGTCCGAGCACTGTTCACGACGACCGCGCTATCTTACTGACACTCTTTTTCTTCTTGACGTCCGCTTCTCCCAGGTATGCAGCCCTCACAGTTGGAGATTCAGCGCGAGGTCGAGGCTTTGCGAGACATAAAGCGGCGTTCTACAGCACAAGGCGGTCCAGGTGCTCTTATTCTTGATCCTGATCTTCCGAACCCATCGTCTCCACCCTCACCAACATCCAGCTACTGGACTGCCACTGCGCCCCAGCAGTTACCAGATGGTGACTCCAGCAGCAGCTCTCACGAAGGCAGCTCTAGCTCAGAGGAGCGAAGCGTGGGCTTAGATGATCCTTTTCATCTTTTCTGGGTGCCAGCTCGTTTTCATCCTGAAATCGATCCGGGCCAGTTTAGCGCTTTTCTCAAGGAACACGCACGTACTCCGCCCCCAGATGGCGCCTCTGGACCTCTTCGATCAAATTCTTTGAGCATTCCTTCCACAGGTTTGGGACGCAAACGTTCAATGCTCAGCAGGCAGTATAAACCATCAGAGAATGACCAGGTCGAGGACGAGGATGAGAAGATCGTCCCCTCGCGCCCAAATCGCACACCTCTTGCAAATACGCCACAGCTTACTATCAGCGACTTGCAAAGGCTGGAAACATTGGCAGAAGAGGCCTCAAAGAGCGACGATCCTACAAAACTTAGGAACGTGCTCAGGCGAAGTTTAAGCCTTAATGTGTCTCCTTCAGGTCAGTATGCAGAATAACTTCGAGTTGTCCTTAGCATCTGCTCAAGGCCTTGTCTTTAGCCATGGACAGGATGGACGACATTCCTGACATGCCAGATGAGGTCGATGCACCTATCATCGTTCCTCCTCCCGGCCTAATTCTTCGTCGAGCTGCGCGCACTAAGATCCGGAAGACCACCTTACCTGGTGATGGTGGTGGCCATCGGTTTGGGTCCGGACGCAGGCCTCGTGCTGCCGCACAGGGAGAATCACGTACCTCCAGTGACCTGTCTTCCAGTGATCACGTCTCGTCAAGTGATCACGGTGATATCACAGAAACAGGTAGACGACCTCGTGCCCTTTCTAACGAAAGCATTACAAGTGATGGCCATACTTCACAAACTGACGTGCTCATAGATGAAACACTCATCCTTGAAGCATACCTCTGTGACGTACCCGATGGTGAAGCTCCTTCAATCTTATCGCTAAACTCCGACCCCCCATTATTATCATTTTCTCCAGCACGCGACGAGCCCCCACCGGCGCAAACCGAACCTAGCCCGGATACTCCCACCAATGCGATAGTTTTACATCACCCTCAACCACAGAGACTTACTCTGACCTCTCCTTCCGAAGAGTCGTCTCGAACGCCATCCCCCGATGCATCTACCTTGGCATCTACTGAAGCTATATCGACATCCAGCCTCCCACAGAAAACCCCAAACCCTGTGCCAAAGAAGGAGAAGGACCGCAAGGGCCTGTTTAAATGGGGCAGCGACAAAGGCGGGAAGAAGAACGGCAAGGATAGGGAACGCGAGAAGGAAGTGCAGCGAGTGGAAAAGGAGAAGGAGGGCGGGTTCTTCGGGTCCTTGTTCAGCAGCAAGAAAAAGGGAGACGAGCAGGCATCTCAGCCGCATCCATACGGGTCTGGGCGAGAGGCTGCTACTGCCTTACTTGGCCAGTCAAAATCTTCAAAACAGTATGTCCCTTCGCCGTCGCCACAACTGCCCGGCGGGCAAGGCGTGTACGCTCGATATCCCATCCACGTGGAGCGCGCGATCTATAGACTAAGTCATATCAAGCTGGCAAATCCTCGAAGGCCGCTGTACGAGCAGGTTCTCATCAGCAATCTGATGTTCTGGTATCTCGGTGTCATCAACAAGACGCAGAACCCCGCGGCAACTCCTGTGGCACAAAATCAACCAGCTGCTACCGCCCTGACCGCGTCCAATCCTGAAAATGAACAGGTAGAGAGGGAGAGTGAACGTCGAGAAGCGGAAGAGAGGCAGAGGGTTGAGAATGAGCGGCTTGAAAGAGATAGGGAGATTGAGCGTGATAGAGAGCTTCAACTTCAGCAGCAGCAACCACAGAAAAAGGAGTCTCAAAGGAGAGGCGCTCTTACAAAGCCCCCCAGCGGATCGCAAGGAGCTCGAAGGGTCGCTGAAATGCCAATCAAGGGTCCTCAATACGAGATGCAGCATAGAGAAATGGAGCAGCAGTACAATGGATCCAGCTACGGATATGGTTCCTCATCTCCGAAGCCACTTGGTGGCGGTCCACCAAGGATGCAGCGACAGTCAAATCCGCCAGTTCATACGCCCCAGATTGTCCAGCCACAATCAACAAACTACATGTATCCCGGGTACTCGGGGCCTGGGGCGGCAGATCAACAACAGTTTCCACTTGACACTATGCAGCCTACTGAGTCGTGGACTTCGCCCTCCACTTCTGGAGCTCCGCCCTTGTCGCGCACGCGATTAACTCCATCACCCCCTCCTAATCATGCCCCAAGTAATACTTCCCAGCAAGCTCCTGCACGCCGTTCGCGGTCTCCACCGGCCCAAAATCATAATAAATACTCTGCGAATGCGTCACCTGCTGCCACTAATCGTGTCCAAGCCACACGGGCTACAACACGCTCATTATCTGCGACTGCGACTACGGGTGCTACTCCAGCCCTCCCCGCTGAACCAAAGACCAGGAAGGTAGCCAGTGCTCATGCCGTTATGTCAACACCACATAACAGAAGACCAAGAGCACATGCAGAACCTGCACTTCCGCTCCGCACAGAGCGGGGCGAGGAGGAAGACGTTCCCCTAGCAGTGTGGCAACAACAACGCCGAAAATAATCGCTGGCTGGTTAATGTGAGTGCAGGTCCCTTCCATCGATACATTCTCTTTCACTAACGATATGATTAAGTTTTGCCTAGTTTGCTCTTCTGCCCCACACTTGCTAGTTGCTTTTTATATCCCCCCCAGCTTGTAACCCTGACAATGGTTCCAGCTATGTAAGATCCATGACGTTCAGGATATTTTTGGGATAAGTCGTTCACCCATCGGACCATTTTACCATACAGTACTACTGCTTTATTACCCCAGCATTACGTTGTATTTGCGTCGTTCAGCAGAAGCACCGCGGCATCTTCCTGCTTATACTTTCGTTGTATTCACAGTGGACTTGTAATCAAGGATCTATCAGAATTTGGACATTGGTGGATCTTTCTGACATTGGCCTTTTGGCGCAAAGAAGCTTTTCCGATATCCTTCAACGTCTGAAGGAGAAAGCTCATGTTGTCACTGTGTGTAGCCGCCAGAGCAGGTACTTGTCGCCTTGTTCCCTCCAGCAGATATCGTTTCACTAATCATCTTGATCTCTTCAAGGCTTTCACATGGTGGCACTGGTTTGAATAAGGGCTGTCTACTGACTTACTGACTCTACATAAGTGGTCAGCCTGTGATATCGGACAGTTACTAGCAGAGAATCTGTCGGGGATCACAGCACATCAATTTGCGTTTTGCTTTGAATTTCCCTCGTTCACGAGTGGGGAAATGAGATTATGTTAACAGGGACAAGCAGCCAGTCTTGCCCCTTCGAACGTGTCACCGTGTTGGAGGAAGGCGGCCTCTACACACGTTTCTGTACTGCACCCTTATGTGACCGGCGTGAATGAAAAATAAGAAATTATAGTTCAATATTTGTCTATCACGTGTATACGGGATCGATACCTCCAAGATATCTTGGAAGGACATTTGCGGAAGCATCTTAAGTACCATGTGGAGCTCGGAACCGAGCTTCGTTGTTTTTGAACAAGTATCGCGGTCTGCCCTGACGAACCTGTGCAACCTACTAGGATGGATGCCCGCTCTCGTAGTGGAGGGACTCTCCCCCATCCCTACTTAAAACCTAGTACACCAAGGAATGCCGCCCTCCCGTGATCGTTGAGCGCTGAGCCTGAGATAACTACATTCTTGCTGAAATGATGGCGAATGATTTTCTCATACATATCAGAACCCCGGCAATATGATTTCCACTTCAAGTGGCAGTGATTCGCTCATTGACTACCTCGACCCTATCGGCGTTTCCGCAGTGATTGTGTTAAACTTATCATACCCTGACAATCAAACACAACACAATCTCTCCTACGCCCATCCATGCTGACGCTGATTTCTTTTGCTGATTTGAGTCGCAATGCAACACGTGCCCGAAGCCTGGATATCTGCGGGTTTGCGTGAATATCAGTAGTACCCCCGGATTTGACAACCTACATGGCAGATCCTTCCTTTCTGTCATGTGAGGCGTGTTTCTGCTCTCATAGCGACGCAGTACGACCGCTGGCGCTGACACGTGAGTTACTATTACTAGTGAGTGACCGAGTTGATCAATGTGAATCAGGAAAACGTCGGTCCACTTCCAGCTCTTTGCATAATGGAGTTGACGTGGAATTTTCGTTCAATCAGGAAATGTCCATGGATAAGACGTGTAACGACACCCAAAGGAGGGTGCACACTGCAGGTCAGTCCATGACACAGCCTAATGCTGTCAGTGTGACACAGACGGGCCTGTAGATTGTACAATTACAAGTATATATACGCACGATGAACCCAACAAAAACACACCTATATCCCGTACCGTAGAGCCCCCTGCTCCGACTTCCGGCTTTGATGTTTCAACGACGTTCGACAAGATCTAGATAGGCGTTATGTGGATGGAAAAGCTCAGAATGCTTCACCGGGCACATCGTGAGCATCCCAGTGATTCCCAGTCTATTGATTCCTCGGCAAGATGGGATGATCGTCCCGACACGCCACGTACATGACAAGCGCAAATTCGCCTATAATAATATTACACGCCTGTAAAATGAACATTCGTGAGTACGTGCGCACAATATCGAGATGGCTATCAAACATACCTAGTATATACTATACGAGTACCAACTTTGACTTGTGACTTCCCACCCATTTCGACAACGACTTTTTACAGGCAGGATTCCGTGTATCCGGAGATGTACTCCAAGTGAATCACCATACCCACCACGAGCTGCGAGCACCTCGATCCGAATCTGGATTACGTGACGAGGCCTGAGGCGGTGATTGTGATTGTCAAGGCGCTACAACAGCAAGCGGTTCACCTGTAGATTATATCATCATAAGTTGAATGTACGCGCGCACATGAAAATCAAGGAGCAAAGAAATAAGAGGTCGAATCGGGTCGATGGTTTTTGCTAACGGTGCCCACTGCCCAAGACAGGCTGCCTTTCCTCAAACGACAATGATGCATCGATGAACGTTGTTAACGTTTGAACTCGGAGGCCATTCCTGTACTCCGAATCAGTACAGTAGTACTACAGACATTTGTCGGCGCTCAACATTATGTTTCAATCTGCATCATTGTCGCAAGAAGGGTGTGGTAGTCCGGATGTTCACACGCGTTCACGAGAGACTAGCAAAAATAGATCCTGGATGAACGTTAACATGGAGGAGTGCCTAGACAATATTAGGATAAGACAGAGGTTGAACGTTGAATGACTTGAGACGAGTGAAGGGATTTGGACCCGTAACATTTTCGCACCTCAAATGTGAACATTGGTAGACTGGTCATTGAAACTAAGAATGGCTCAATCTGATAATAATTCACGATGTTGCACCTGTAGTTAATTTGTGTGGACGTGGTGGATGACTGCAATGTTCCAGGTAATGGAACTTTCGTCAATAGTTGAGGTGCGGGAATTGTTTGATCCGATAGCCTTGAGGCATTTAGGGACGTATAACATTGACCGATCGTGGTCTGCAAAGTTCCAGTTTGCACACAAGCATGTAGGCACACTTACACATCCTTGGCTTTGTCTTACGTGATTGAGTACAAGTACTTATATTCAATTCGATTTTACCAAAATTATCTATCAAAAGCATTCTAGCTCGACCTCGTGATATGATCAGGCTGATGAGCAGCCTGAAATGTTGGATGGTGATGAAGAATATCGAAACGGGTAGAGAAATCTCGAGAATGGGGACAGAAGCAACCGCACCCTCAATGAAGATCCGTCGGGATAAGTTGAAGCGCTTAGCGAACCGTGGACGACTAACTGGAACCCTTCGGGTCATTATCCGGATCCGAATGGAGGCTGTTTACCGTGTTATCACACAGCCCTCATCTTCGCTAATACTTTTATGCAGGCCCCATTCCAAGTCGGACTTCCAAAGGGCGTTACTTACCAACGATTCAAATCGCTGTGGAGTCGACGGTGTGGTAGTTGGCATACCTATTGTGCATAGGACGACTGAAAAAGCTGTCATCGTGAGACTTAGGCAATTGTTAAAGACGTACGTGGGATACAAACATGATCCTCTAGGACATGAAGCGAGGTGACAATTTATCGATTGATATCGTGAGAATTCATCATATGACAGGGGGAAGTCATTTTTAGTCCCGAGCCTAGTTCTTGACGTCACTACAAGGTATTTGCCATGAAAACATAAAAGGTCTATATCGAGCTCAGCGGCTCCGCTTCACTTATCATTTCTCTGTATTTCTCTACCAACTCACTCAGTATTATGGCGAAGGCATCGGAGGACATTGATAAAGTGGCACAAAAACAAGTCACATCTTTCCTACAGCTGAAACAGACAGATTCAAGCACATCCCACGCACTCCAAACGCTCGATAACGATGTAGTTACGCCAAAGACTCCAGCAGATGAAGGAAAGCAGTTTTTTCTCGGTGAACGGAGTGCAGATGAGCGGCCGATATCCGTCTACGAGCTAAGATTGGATCCCGATGGTGGGCCCAACAAAGATCGATCCGTGAGTGCTGTCACTGAGCCATCACAATCAAGTTAAAATCATGTAGTATATTCGGCTTCCGCCAGCATATATTCCATACATTTTGCGTGTCTCTCTTGACGCGGGCACACCAGCTTCAAAGAATGGTGTATTCAAGACCAATTTCCCTTTGGATGGCGGCGTATTCGAACGAAACAAGTTTGTTGAGCGCAAGTGAGTCTCACGTACGTATTCAAGGCATACTGAGTTTAGACCTTCTATAGGCTTCCCAGTGATTTTTCGAAACCTATTCAAGTGGATTTACCTATCTCTCATGCGGGAGCATTTAAGTATTGGGTCGAGTACGATGGTGAAGTTCCTGGAGAACGTGCTAAAGGGAGAGAAGGTTACTTTAATATAGATCCAATATTGCGCACCAAAGCGCGATCCCAAATTCTTTCGCCAGACCTGAAGCCACTGAGTCCTGCGCAGGGCGGCGCAGTTCTTTCACCGGAGATCGTGTACTTGCCTCTGGACGGCCTGGCTATACTCACCGTTGTTTCGAAATGGATGGGCCCAATTTCAAACTGGCGAGAACATTTCACCGAGGCAGGTGATCGTGGTTATACCATGTTGCATTGGACACCGCTACAGGAACGGGGCTCAAGTGACAGCCCATACTCCATCAAGGACCAGAAACATTATGATCCCTCCATCTTCATGGGCAGCGCTGATCCAGGTACTATCGATACTCAGGTTAAGGAAATTTTACGTGTGGCGAAAGAGGAATACGGTCTACTAAACCTGACCGATGTCGTGTTAAATCACACTGCTAGCGACAGTCCCTGGCTCGTCGACCACCCAGAGGCTGGTAAGTAATAGGAACAAGGTACCGGAAGTTGCAGACTAACACTGTTCCAGGGTACAGTCCGGCAAATACCCCCCATCTGACTCCTGCTTTCGAACTTGATACCGTGATCCTGGAATTTTCTTCGTCTGTTGCATCAAAGGGCCTCCCTACACAAGTTCGATCTGAAGCAGACATTGACGTGCTCATGACTGGCCTGGCTGAGTCCATCAAGGCCCATAACATGTGGCAGTACTATGTCCTAGATGTCGAGCGGGAGAAAGAAGTGGTGAAAGATGCAATAAAGAATGGGAAAATTGTACCATGGAGGGGCCCTGACATTGCTGGAAAATCAGTTGTTGCACTGGCCGAAATTGCTAAGACCTCATCCGTTATTTCAGGTCTCGACGAGTTGGGTTCGCGCTATGGCGCTCGCTCAGATGGCGAGATGGCGGCAGGACTCCTCAAAGCAGCGTCCGTAAACATCGCAAACGATGTCGATATACTGGTGGAAATTTGGGGTCGCGTGGTTGACGTGATCAATGTCCCCCTCTACGAGGAGTGGGAAAAGGACACGAAGATTGCCCTAGATCACGTGAAGAATCGCCTCAAGTATACTCGGCTGGAGGAGAATGGCCCAAAACTTGGTGAGATTTCAGCGAGGTAAGCAACCGAAAATATATCTCACCTGTATGTGCTAATGTGGGAGCAGCTGTCCTCTTGTAGAGTCATATTTCACTCGTTTGACACCGCCTGGTCCGTTCGACCAGGGGAAATATAGTGTCGCCAATAACGGTTGGATATGGGACGCGGACCCACTTCAGAATTTTGCCCTCCCACCGTCAAAAGCTTACCTCCGGCGCGAGGTCATTGTATGGGGCGATTGTGTGAAGCTTCGATACGGCTCGGGGCCGGCTGACAATCCATGGCTTTGGGAGCATATGATGTCCTACGTAAGGATGCTTGCAGCCACATTCGATGGCTTTCGTATCGATAATTGTCACTCAACACCGGCGCATGTCGGTGTTGCAATGCTCGATGTGGCTCGTATCGTCAATCGAGATCTTTACGTCTGTGCCGAGCTTTTTACGGGTAGCGAGGAGATGGATCTACTATTCGTGCAGAGGTTGGGCATCAACAGTCTCGTTAGGGAAGCAGGTAACGCCTGGGATCCCAAGGAGTTCTCGAGAGTCATGTATAGATTCGGACTTGGAAAACCGCTTGGTGAGTCACACAGGTCATTATGCTGTGTAATGGGCGTTGATGTACCCATTGTAGGATCGATGGATAATGCATGCTTGACAAACATGGAAGAACTCGATCCTCCCTTCGGAAAAGGTCCAACGCGTCCATGCATCGTCAGCCCTTTGAACGGCTCTGTGCCTCATGCACTCATGTACGATCTCACGCATGACAACGAGTCCTATCTCGACAAACGTTCTGCAGAGCATGCACTGTCCGTCGCTGGCATTGTCACATTTGGTTACTGTGCAATTGCTTCAGTGAAAGGCTTTGATGATCTATATCCGAAGCTAATTAATCTTGTCGAGGAAAAGCGGCAATACGAGCTAACTCGGCTTGGCGAAAATTCGGGCATTGCAAGGGCAAAGAGATTGCTGAATGGCTTGCATCGGGAAATGATTCTTGGTGGATTTGAGGAGGGCCATTACTGGCAAGAGGGTGATGTAATTATACCATTTTGGCTTTCTTTCGTGCAGGTGCTAACAGTCAATAAGTATATCCTCGTTCAGCGGATGCATCCAACCATTCAGAAGGGTTATCTGCTCATTGCCCATACTGCATTCTCAAAGGGCTCAAAAGATCGCGGCGTCGGTGCGTGCTACTACTACTACTGTACGATTTACATGACTCACTCTAACCGATTTATAGTAAACACTATAGAGTTGTCTCGTACCAGAGCTCGATTCATATATGGCGCTTCGATCGAATTCTCGTCATACGAAACGCCATATGATTCCAACACAATCCGGGGGCTTCCCGGAAAGCTGGTTGAAATTCCCAATGTTGTCGTCCCACAGATATCGCATAATGTTGCGTCGTTCTGCAGGATCACAGTTCCAGACTACTTCCCGCCTGGAAGTATCCTCATTTTTGAAGTTGAAGTTCAGAATCTGGACGATGAGCTGAACACCTTCTGTGCCTCGGATGCCGACAAAGCCTTTGGCAACCTGGACCTTGTTGATTTGAACGTTGTATTATATCGCGCTGATGGTGAAGAAAGGGATGCGACCAGCGGCGTGATTGGTGCCTATGATGTACCAGGTTTTGTTAAGCTGACTTATTGTGGGCTGGAGGGATGGATGCATCCTCTTCGGCACATCATGAAGTCCAATGATCTTGGGCATCCACTTTGCGAAAATTTCAGGCAAGGACTTTGGGCGCTCGACTATATCTATTCAAGACTGCAAACGTGGGTAGTTATCTGCTTATTTGCATCTGGCGTAGCTGATATCTTCTCATCAGGCAAACAGTCCAATTCCCGAAACTTGCGCAGCCCGCGCAGTGGTTTAAAGAACGGATGGAGCGTATCAAGGCCTCTGTTCCTCCTTATTTACGTCCAAAGTACTTCGCCATCCTGATATCCACTGCATACAAAGCCGCTCGCCATACAGCGATCGAACAATGCTCTGAGTTCGTATATACAGGGCATGATTTCACACAGAACCTTGCGATGTGCGCCATTCAGATGCATGGAAGGGTACAGTCCGCATCCCTTGATCCGGCCAAATCTACTCCATCACTGGCAGCAGGACTGCCGCATTTCGGCACAGGATGGGCACGTTGTTGGGGCCGCGACGTCTTCATCTCTTTAAAGGGGTTGTTTTTGACTACGGGCAATTTCGAGGGGGCTAGAAAACATATCCTCGCTTTTGCGTCAACTTTGAAGCACGGATTGATTCCCAATTTATTGGACTCCCTCAGGAAACCACGGTACGAATCAGCAGTCAGTTGTGTGAAACGATTTTCATTGTTTGATGTCTTTGCAGGTACAATTCGAGGGATTCGCCATGGTGGATGTTGCAAAATATTCAAGATTATGTGGCTAGCGCACCTGATGGTCTGTCGATACTGTCGGAGCCAGTGAAGCGTAGATTTCCCGCAGACGATACCTGGGTAGCATGGGACCATCCGCGCGCGTACACATACACGAGCACTCTTGCTGAAATCATCCAAGAAATACTTCAGCGCCACGCAAGTGGAATCGCATTCCGCGAGTATAACGCTGGTCCCAACCTTGACATGCAGATGAAGGATGAAGGGTTCGACATAAACATTCGAGTCGACTGGCAAACGGGGTTTATTTCCGGGGGGAACCAGCACAATTGTGGGACTTGGATGGATAAGATGGGAGAATCTGAGAAGGCGGGCACGAAGGGGATTCCTGGGACACCGAGAGACGGCGCACCGGTCGAGATAACCGGTTTGCTGAAAAGTACGCTTCGATGGCTCGATACACTGTCGAGTATTGGAAGTTTCCCATTCAAGGGTGTTGAAGCGACAAGTGGGATTTCTTTTACCGACTCATTATGTGGCCCACTAACGTGATCCTCGAAGTCAATGGGCAGGATACCTTTGTTTCCTACAAGACCTGGGGAAACCTCATACAGCAGTCCTTCGAAAGATGCTATTATGTTCCATTGAGTAAGACTAACAGTTATTTTCGTTGTTACACGTCATTCTTAGACTTAAACAGACACCGGCGATGACTCGCACTATGATGTGGATTCTACTATCATCAATAGAAGGGGCATCTACAAGGATGTGTATGGTTCTGGCCCAGGTCGAGAATGGTCTGATTATCAGTTCAGACCAAATTTCCCGATCGCAATGACTGTAGCGCCAGAGCTATTCCATCCTCAGCATGCCCTGCATGCACTCCGCCTTGCTGACCAGGTTTTACGAAGCCCACTTGGCATGAAAACCTTGGATCCAAGTGACATGCAATATCGGCCTCAATATGACAACTCTAATGACACCACGGACCGGTGTGTTGCAAAGGGACTGAACTATCATAATGTAAGTTTGAGTGATGATTGAGTCATGTTACGTGTCTAAGCGGCGTGCTTGTTCTGAAGGGCCCTGAATGGGGTTGGCCGCTTGGGTATTTCCTCCGCGCTTACCTTTACTTCGACACACGATTTGGTGCAGGCAAAGAGGTCAGTACAGAGTTTCATGGGCGGTCACGGTCTCTGCGAGCTAACAGACATCGACAGGATTTAACTCAGACCCTTCACTATCTTCACAAAATTCTACTCACCCCTAAGCATCACATCCAGACTGACTCTTGGGCTGGCATCCCCGAGCTGACAAATAAGGATGGTCAATATTGTGCCGATTCGTGTAATACCCAAGCCTGGAGCGCCAGCACGTTGCTAGACTTTTTGAAAGAGGTTCATGAAATGGCGTCATGTAAGTGAGCACGAGAATAACACGTTTGTGGTAAATGTAGGAAATATTTGTAGTTGAAAGATGTGCCAATCAAACTTTATTCCATCGTCACATCTGAGAAGCGTTGGAGAAGCACACGAATTTACATTGAGATTGAATAATTGACTGGCAGCAGGTGGTCTGTGTATGGTCATGTTTGTCGGGGAGATGGCTTGTAAGTCTTGATTCCAACTTTCGCAATCAGATTCATCAGCTCGCTGAGAGCTCTTCTCTCTTTCTTATGTCTTTCTTTGGGTTCGAAAGAAGCAATTTAGAACAAGAAAAGAAGAAATTTTTGGAAGGCGGCCTCCAGGAAACCGAGGACCTTGCGGTCTACACCTGGGGTGAAGAGAGCTATGACGGGCTAGGAGATGCGCTCCTTGAGGGCGGTGATGAACTGAATGATGAGACCTTTGGAGAGACAGGTGCTGTCGGTAAGATGCAATCATCATTAGCAAGGGCAAAGGAGTGACAATAATTTCTGCTGCAACCAGGCAAAGATTTCGATTTTACAAGTCAAACACTTCCTACGCCCATTGGAGCTACACGTGGCAGGTTCACTCCTACTGCAGAGCCTTTCAGAGAACGGACACCTGTGGTTGAACGAACGGAGCCTGTGTCGAATTCTCGTGATCGAGGTATGCGGTCAGATACATCCAATCAGTTTCGGTTCTTAACATTCTCCGTTACAGGGCTTTCTCCAGCTCCAAAATCTCTTGAGTCAATATGGGATGACAAATCGCCGTTCTCTATACTTTCTCGTACTGCGGGTCATCAACGTGTGCCCTCCAATTTGATGAAATCTCCGTTCCCGCCTTCGAGGTCCCCAGCGCTCAATGCATACGCGGACCATCGGCCTCTCAGCCAACAACAGCCCATCTCTCATGGTATCAACCAGACAGGTGTTCGCACTCTGCAGGAGATTGAGGCTGAAATGCGGGCTGCTCAGCAGAAGCGCAAGCTGCAGGAAGAGATGCTTCTGCAAGTTCAGCTGCAGCAAGAGTTGCAAAGAGAGGAAGAACTTCGCAGACAAGAAGAGTCACACAGACAAGAAGAGTTTCGCGTTCAAGAACTCGAACGGCAAGACCTGCAGAGGCTTCAACAGGAACATTTACTTGCAGATCGCATGCGAGCTCGTTTAGAACAAGAACAGCAGCTTCGCTTGCAACAGCAAGCTCGAATGTCCACTCCGCGGGTGGTCCCTCATCTTGCACCTTCCCCTCGCTTCAATCAGCAGCATCAACACCAACAGCAAATACTTCTTCTCCAACAAGAGCAGGAGCGTCAACAACAAGAGCGACTGAAAGATCTTCAAGAGCGCCTCCGTATGGAAGAACTGGAACGGCAGCTTCGCGCGCAGCAATTATCACAGTTGCAGCAGCAACAACCGAATTTGCTTGCGCGCAGGCAGTCTCCTTACGCTGACACACAACGTCGCACGCATTCTCCTGTCATCGACTCTCAGTATGCACTGTTCAATCAGCAAAACACTCAGTATATGCCCCAGAGCATCCAACTGCAACAGAGACTTTTGTCAGAGATGGCACAAGTTGAGTTCATGCGAGATATGCAGGGCATCAGTCAGGCTGAGCAAGAAGCGTTACGGGTTGAGGCCATGCGTAAGATCATGGAAACCGAGCGGATGGAGGAGAGGCGCCGTCGCAAGGCTGCCAAGATAGCACACATGGTGATGCCCGCGAATCCGTTCACTTTCCTCACGCTTATGACAATTTGCAGTCTCGCTACAATGATCTAATGACGCAATCCGACAAGGATTTTATCACTCGTATTCAAGTCTCGCAGCTCGTTACACAGGACCCCTATGCCGAAGACTTCTACGCTCAGGTTTATGGCGCTATTCTTCGTTCACGATTGGGACTCCAGTCGCAGGATGAGCGCGTGATCAAATTTGGCTCCAGTGGCGGCGTTGGTCTTGGATTAGCACAAAAGGGCAGTGGCAGAAGGCAGAGTGCGATGCAAAAGATGGAAGCGCAGGTCGAACGGATCGTCAACAATGCACGACTTAGGGAGAAGGAAAAGGGATTGCACTGTACGTCTTCCACGAGGCCTTTCTTTTCATCTGACGCTCAGCGTTTCGAAAGCTTTGCACAGTCTCCAGGGCGCTCTTGGTAAAACGTCCGGCCGTAGCTACAAGGCTGCACCGCGACAGCTTCTGCAGGTTGATGCTTCCTCAGCAACTCCTACCATGTCTGGTACCCATCCTCACATATCCAAAGAAGATGGAAACGGTGCCGCGCAAGAGGCTGCGAAACTCGGTCGCGAGGCGCTTGGACAAGCTGCTGGAGTGCGTGCTGCTCCCTTCATTCCAATGTATCTAATGTGAACTATTTGCGTTTTGTATCTAGAGCGACGGCGTGGTACGAAAGGACCCGCTCACCCAACGGCAAACACTTGTTGTGTTGGAGGGGCTTTATGATTTGGTCCTCAATATTGAGCAACTCAGGCGAGATCAACCTCTAGAAGAGGATGAGGAAGACGGGGAAGCTTTTGTCTCATGGTATTCTTTTTTCTTTTTTGCCAAACAGCACTGACAATATTTTAGGTCAGCGACATACAATGATCTTGTCGAGCAAATATGGATGAATTTGAAGGTCATGTTACCTCTTGAAACGAGGTGCGTCATAGCACGCTTGGAAACTGTTTCGTTTATGTTGACATACAATTTTAGTGACCCCCATCCATTTGTGTCTCTACTTACCCCGGTTAAGGGGAAAAAAATTCTGCCGCGGCTCAGCCGCCACATTGCGCCTCCTAGGATGCTCACGCTTCTCACGCTTTTGGTCGCCTGCTTCTCTCAGCTTGACGTCGTCAAGCGTGCAGCTATTCTCGACTCACCAGAGGAAACCCCCGAACGTCAGGATGTGGAGCGACAGACACAAGCCTTTTTGGGCAGCGTTCTGCAGAGTATTTTGCCTGTGGTTGCGAAGGCTGAGCTGAGGGTCATCACTGGGCTGCTTGGATTACTCTTGGATCGCACCAACATTGTCGTCTCTGCTCAGACTCGGGTACGAGGGTTTTGTCTCATCATACACGGAGTCACTTATCCATCGTACTCAGCCTGGGATTGCCATGTTAACGTTGTTCTTGAGTCGAGTCGAGATAGTTAAACAGGGCATGAGTAGTGCACAAGAATCCTCAGAAATACCAACGCCTGCGGAAGCTCAACAATGGTATGGAACAATTCAGTTGCAAAAATAGTCACTCTAATATGATCGTTCGCAGGCAAACCATGTTTGATCATCTATTTCAACTTTTGATGCCCCATTTCGTGCTCTTGTTTCCCTCGACTCGTCTTGTTACCCAACCCCTCACTGTAGCGGCTCCCCTTCCTCCTACAGACATCCTTGACCAGCCCGTCTGGCAATTCCTTGCTGCGCTTGCACTGCACGCCTCCTCTGACCAACAATCTATTCTTGTCACCAACCTCCGCGAAAAAGTACTGGATATCGTAACAAGTGTCAGCAAGGGTTGGGTAGCAGATGAAGAGGAGCGACAGACGAAACTGGCTAACGTCAACCTCTTCCTCCACGCGCTTGGGCTGGACAGTTCACAGATCTCGGTGTGATTCTAGCTGTGGTTCGGACCTCATCATGTATCACTATCATTGCTCGCGTCGTTAGAAAGATAAAATTACTCACGGCTTGTCACTCATTCAAGTAAAATGGGCTGCTCATTTACTTAATTACCTTAAATTGGATCAATTTTTGTCTTTGCCAGTGTACACTGAGATGTCAAAATCTTTGAGACTACACAACTTTTCCAATGGACAAACAACGGTAAAAAAGAGTAGTGCGGGCCGCTACGATAAATGCATACCAGTGATTGTTCGACATTCAAGTGAACTCCTTAAGACACATCAGCTCACGAGCGTCGTAAGTCAAAGAGATGGTAGCACTGCAGCCAGTAAGCTCCGTCCGACGCTTGGTGCCTCGTTCCAAGAGTTTTGATGCCAAACAAAGCTTCCCCGTGAGATCTAGAACAGGCAAGGAAGATAAGGAAGGGAGTTTCTGCTCTGGCAAGTCAAGCAGACCGGGGAAAAGTGGCAGTGAGGCATTCATCAACGGCATTAAGGGAAGCATGAACAACGCTTTCTTGCGAAGGTACTCTTCCTCTGGCTGGTCTTTGACATGGGAGCCAATCTCGAGGTGATTAGTCGATAGTGATGTGAAATTGGCGTAGTTCGGGTATAGCATGACATAGCCACGAAGATAGACGAGCTCAATGAAGTATTTCTTCCACGACTTGACCCACTTGTTGGAGCGGATGTCGGGAATGACATTCTCTTGAATTTTCATAGAGTACTCGGAGAGGCGGATCGAGAGGTAGTCATGAAACTCGCGCCAGTGTTCTGGAAAGTAGACTGCGCCCCAGCTACAGGGTATCTGGGACAAATATGGGGTGCTAGGGTTCGGGATTCCATCGGCGGTGAAGAGCGCCCTAGCATCGAAAGATCTCCGGCCTTCTGGTCTGAGTTCGATCATTTTTTGCTGATAAAGACTGATGCCAAACACAGACGGAGAGATATTTTCGGGTCCACCATACCTCCAGAAAATGTGTTGATCATGGGAAAGCTTGTTAAAATTCGTAGTTGACTTACCGGTATCGCAAGACAGTCATCTTGACCCACGCAAAGAATAAGGGAGACACCTCGATGTCATCCTCGAAAAGTAAGCCATAAGAATCGTTGGAATTTGGGTACCAAGACTCGACGACAGCAGGGAGGAGACCGCCATGTATGACTCTGCGGTGGACAAAGACGTCGCCATGCGGCCATTCGAAATCTTGTACGACCCTCAAGGTTTCGAAGTCGGCAGTCTGCTCCAGATTGATACGCAGTCCGATTCTTTCTCCGAAGTACCGAGCACGGGTCAAGGACGTCAGCAGCCGTTGCAAAGAGTGAGGTCTATGGTCGGTTATGACGCTAATAGTGATTTCAGGTACATTCCAGTCTGCTCTCGGTTAGAAAATAACGATAAGAATGACGCTCGTTACTAACTGCGAAGTTCACGAAGGGTGAGTGAACCGATCCACTCTGAGTGTGGTATGTCAGCTCGAGGCAATCTAATGAACGTGGTTTTACGGTAGGGCTCGTGTAGAAGAACCATCGTGAACGTAGCAGATAAGAAATCTTGAATATCCAAAGCGAAGATAACATCAGGTGAAGCATCCAGAGAATCCAGCCAACTATGCAAGGTTGGAACCGTGTGAGAAAGGGTTGAGCACTGAAGAGCGCAGCCCTCAGAAGAACAATACACGGTATCGCTCGATGACGCCTGGTACAGCAAGACCGATATAGTATGACCAATCGACTGGAGTCTGCAGACAACAGGCATGAAAGCACGGAGATCTTCTAAATGAGGAACGGCCAGAACGAGATGACCCAGAGCTGATGTCGGCTGTTTCTGCGTACGACTGTTGTTATCCGCTGATAGAATCCCTGTCTGGTTGTGCTCTATCCGAGTTGTTTCGAGGGATGGAATGTGAAAGTTTTGTGCGCAACATTGGAGGTTGCTGATATCGGATGGAAGAACCAACCCTCCTATCTTCTCGAGATGAGTCTTCGCAACGTGCACGCCAAAAGCAAGCCAAGGATCAGAATCGGCGAGACGCGAAAAAAAGCGAGGGAATAGATAGGTGGGTGCCACGAAGGGAGGGATAAGATATTCGGCAGGCTCGAAATCGCTAGTCGCAAGTATACGACTGAAATTGGCAGGAAATCGGAGGAAGCCATTAGGTCCGACTGGCAGGCTAACGGATAGTGGACTGAGTAAATAGGCCTGCTGTCCACTGCTGAGGTCTCGCAAGCCGAAGCTATCGAGAACAAGAACCCATTCCGTTCTAACTCGAGACACGACACTTGTAAGTGTACTGTTGTAGAACGAAGAGCTTGTGTAGGGTAACAGTGAGATGTTAGGGTGGCCAACGGCGTCATTGTATGACAGGATCTTCTTGAGTAACCGTCGCGCATCTGAAAGGATTGTTTGTGGGCAGACCAAAAAGACTTCTCGAACGGTGTCCGAAGGAGCAAGAAACGGGGACAATAAAGCTTCGAGACCTTCAAAAGAATGTGGAAGAACTGGCAGTATAGCTGTCAGGGAGTCATTTTCGATGGGTGATGTAGACAAGTTCATTGGTGTACGCAGAACGTCGTTGACCTTGTCCGACACATCTGATTTCAAATAATTCGGCATCCAGAGCCACAAAACCGCAGCAAACAAGCTCAAGAAGAACAAAGGCTTGGTCCGTGACAGTGGTACCTTGCAAGAAGGCTGCTGTTTGTTAGGTCTTTTGTGTCGAGCCATCATGCCTTTGTAGGATTAGGAAGGTTCAAGCTCAGGCTGCAGTGACTGTGTATGTACTTATGTTTGTCATGCTCCAACTTTGGTTAATCATCATTTGGAGCTGACCAATTTCTTCTTCGACATCCATCATGGCTTCAACATCGGACGCAGCACTGAAGGAAGAAATCGCCCGACTAACAGGTGAGATTACTTTTTTTATTGCAACATTGTTTTTCACAAGCCACGCAGGTGCCATCAGTCAACATAAATCGACTCAGCAATCCGTTGAATCCTTCTCAGCCCCCAGGAGCAACGCATATTTTAATCCCAAGTATAAACCGCCAGCATTTTATAGACCTTCCGAATATCAGAAACCAGCAACAAAGTATATTCGCCCGCCTACAAAACCACCCCGTCCACTTCAAGCCTCGTCTACCCGTGACGTTGTTATCGATGGCGTGACTTTCGAATCGTCAACCAGATCTCTCGTGCGCAAAGATCGTGAGTTTGTTTTCCTTGTCAGTATCTGGTCACGGGTTAGTTGCATTTTTGTAACCGCGGAATGTCCGATTACAGTGCCAAAGCCTCCATCGGCTCCACCCAAGGCTCCACTTCGGCCAATTCCCCAGCAAGTAGATTTTTCCAGAACAGCAACAGGGCACTTGATCCCGACTGGCCGTGCATACAAACCCAAGACTTCGTCCCGCGCTCGTCAGCGTCGGCCAAGAAACCGGAATATGACTCTAGATAACACTCGAGGTTCTCAACAGTCCGTCCACCGATCAAGTTTCTGCTACAGATTCAACCTGATGACATCTACTAGACGCAGAAATAAGCGCATGAAATACCTGGATAAACCCTGCCCCCGCTTCACAACTACAGGTGCGTGACCAGCCTCTTTTTCACGGTACCTTTGCTAAATCTGTATTCACCCAATACTTGTGCTGCAACAGGTGCCTGCAGCCGCGGTCTGACTTGTATGTACCAGCATGACCCCAACAAGATCGCCATCTGCTGGAACTTTTTGCATGGCAACTGCTCCAGCACGGCTGAAACCTGTAACCTCTCACACGAGCCGACCCCTGAACGGACGCCTCTCTGTGTGCATTTTGCCAACAATGGACGGTGCACTCGAGAAAATTGTCACTTTCCTCACGTCCGTGTGGGACAGCAACGCGGCGTGTGTCGCGACTTCGCAGTACTTGGTTACTGTGCCAAGGGCCTCGACTGCGAGATGCAACATATCAGAGAGTGCCCAGACTTTGCTGAGAAAGGAAGTTGTTCGACAAAAGGATGCAAACTTCCGCACGTTATTCGTGCCAACCGCAACCGCAAGCCTCCAGTGCCAACAGCCTCATTGACTTCGGATATTGCTGCTGCTACTTCTTCCACTGTCATTCCTGGTTCTGATACTAGTTCTGATGATGTTTTGAGTTCACAGCATGTCGCAGTCGAGGATGCCCGGCTCGGGGATGAGTATATTTCTCTTATGTTCAATGAAAGTGAGGAAGAAAGCGACGATGACGATGACGAAGAAGATGATGACAACGGCGAGGAAGAGGGCTTGAGCCCCACCGATGAAGTAGATAGTTCAGACGACGGTTCATTAACTTGATTTCATTATTATCTCCTTTCGATGTATATATCACTTCAGCATATGCATACAATTTTTTGATTCTCAATAGCAATCTGTGCAACTTTACAAGATTGAAGAAACATTCATGCCTCGGAAAGTAAACTGTTCACGCGAGGTGAGGGCAGCCTGAGTATGCAGCATGCATCATCTAATAGTAACATATGTCAGAAGTTTTTATACGGCATTTTAATCCATTAAAATGGCCTAACGACTAGGCCAATTATAACCCATTATTATATTACAGTCAGCATTTTATTACACATTTTGATGAATATTATAATAGATTGTAATGTGCATTTTTATGGTGTTCAACCAGTAATCGCAACGTAATCTAGTCATAATGGTGGTCGTAATGATTCCAAGGCACGTTAGAATATGTTAGAATGCGGGGGCATTATAATGCCGGAAAAAAGTCTCCGACATATATGAGCACGGATAGCCGCCGGTTCGGTGTCAAATGTGTTCATCCTTTTGACCTCTTCCATTATGTCTCACAACAATATCAGCCATGCATGGATACCATTTACGCCTTCCAGCACGCCGTACAACACTGACGCAAGCTCACATCCTGTTACCACTTCTCATTGCTCCTCATTCGTTCTTTCGTTCCAGTGCTATATGGCGACCACCTGTATTTTTCATGAATTGGTCCCTATCCAAAATGGATCTAGGTATCATGACAATACGACAATAAAAACTAACGGTTACATCGTTCTACCTGATGGTGACTTCACGGTATACCTCTAAGTTCAAACGATATTCATTGTCCTCCTGTTACCCACTGTTAGATCCTTTTGCTCATTGGTTCCTGTGTCAAAAGCCGTCGAGTTTCAAGAGGAAACGAAGATAAATATATTATACAAAAGTCTGCCTTTGTTATAAAGCAACGACCGAAGGTCACCGCTTGTAATCAAATATGGGGTTGAGATATATATATAGAACAAAGTGAAGGAAAGCATGGCGAAATAATCCATGATAATTCATCTATGGCACTGTCAACTCCTGCAGACGATGAACGGTGCTAGGCAGATAGCCAGTTTTGATGCCCAACAATGTGAATGGGGTGACTCGCCTCCGTACGGTAGCCGCCGCAGTCGTCGATACTGTCCATGCACCTCCAACGATAATCTTTTAGCAAGAGTTGCAATGCCAGATACTAACGGCAGTATGCCATGCTTCATGAATCATGAAGCCCTGTCCTGTGACGAGATGAGAATGGCCAAGCACATGCGCACATTAGATCTTTCACTAACCTTACTGCATAAGGTCACCAGGTGCAGGTGTACTGGGCGTGCTGTGTGATTTTCATCTGAAGATCGCAGGTCAACAGATATGATAATCCTAGAGCAAAAAAACATACCTTCTTCACCTGCCTAGGATGCAGGGAGGTGGGTCGCCGAAGCACCATAACGTTACAATGAAAACACCTGAGATAACACCTTCAACAGAGCAACATATTATACTAGGCACATTGCACAGTGCCATATATTCCCGTGGCACCAACTTTGGGTGTGCGTTTGGTCTGTGATGTAGGTCATGGTCAGTATAAAAACAGGGTTCGGGGTAGCGCCACCATATTGAGGAGCAAAGGTTTCGACGAGGGCTTGACAAGGGCGAGTAGTACTATGATACTCGTACTAGGCCCACGGCGTCACGGGACTACTGGCAATATCTTGAGGTTGCAGTGGTCGGATTTGTACGAGCCCTACAGG
Organism: Suillus hirtellus; assembly: GCA_016695485.1. Lineage (NCBI taxonomy): Eukaryota > Fungi > Basidiomycota > Agaricomycetes > Boletales > Suillaceae > Suillus > Suillus hirtellus. The sequence continues at coordinate 76,337 of MU172290.1, forward strand.
CTTCTATTTCGTAATTTTGCTCCGATACAGCACTCAATTTTGAAATGATAGTTTAGCGCTGAAGCTGAAGTCTCACAAGTACTGGCTTACCTAGGGCTACAGCTGCTTGCTGCTGCTATAATCATGTCCAATTAAAGGAATCACAGGTGTCAGATTTTGAAGTTCACTCGAAGTTCACCGCATAACTACTTGTTTAATTTTATCAAGTGGTACCTCTCATAGAACTATCATAAACCAAAATCATTATTAAGTGGGGCTGAAGGTTTTGGTGGGAAGAGCAACATTAGACTGCATTATGATAACATTATGACGCCTTCTTCTCATCAGCAGCGTCTATCCCTGTCGTGACCAATCTGGACAGGCGATAAGCCATATCGATCGTCATTATGAAGGGTATCACGAAGAATGGAATGTAGCTCGATAACAGCAGGGAGCGTTGAAAGGTTGTTACAGAGACTATTTTGTTAGCTATGGTCTGCGCACTGGTTGTAGGCGTCGCCAGCAAGACAGACAGGCATGGTAAAGTTGTGGTGGTGGTTGATGCGGCGTATACAAGGAGAAGCACATATATGGATCGCGAATCTGATTGCCGATTAGATACATTCACGTTTCAAGAGATACAACTCAGGGATGTCTCACCTCGCCAAAGGCCTCTTGCTCCGAGTATGAAGACGGGAAATTGAAAGAGACTACGTAGACGCAGTTTAGGATAGGGAACAATATTTAGTCAGAGACTCTCATACGCTTCAACTGCAAGGAAGGTCTTGAACCAAACAAAAGGCTTGCTATCTCCCAACAATCCCAAGACGCTTCCGATCAGCGGGTCGTTCGACATTTGGATATATAGTCGTGGAAGAGCACGTATGAAATACGGTATTAACCAAGGAGGATACAGGGCTTGCAGATCAATGAGCAAAGTTGCGGGTATATGGACCTATTTCTGTTGAGTATGTGGGATTTTTGACAACTGATTTGAACGCACCAAGAAAAAGACGAAGTAGACTAGGTCCAAGGGACGAGAAGTGATTGGAATCGCGGTGCGCATGATTCGCAATAACGACGCCTTCAAAATTAGTTGCAATCTCCCTTGGGCCAAATAGGAAGAAGTCGAGTCACAGATGGCTGAAGAAATGTTAACGATTGTTCAATTTGTAACAGGTTGAAGTATGGGCCGTCGGTACTCGGATCATCCTCCTACGTACTCGGCCCAGTGATTCAAGCTAGCCCGACAATCATCGATCAACATGTCTCGATACCCTTACACCCGTTTATTTTGGCAATCAGAGCACTCCATCGTTATCGCAGGACCTCACATACAAGTCCTTGACACTAAGTAGCACATTTTTTTCTTTTTTACATTCCGACACTTACTACTTTTCAGCACGGGTGATGTCCTACATTTAACCGGAAATTGTGAGGAAGATCAAATCGTACTGGGTCCCATCCGTTGCGCTGCGTTGAGCGATTGCGGAAAGTACCTCGCAACTTCAGGAGATGATAAGAAGCTCAGGACCTGGCAAGTCGATGATTTAAAACTCCTCAGTTCAAGGTATGTACTTCCAACCCTCCAACCTCCGCTGTTCTCAAAGCAGCGCAGAGTGCTGCCGAAGAAGCCAACATATATTAATTTTGCGAATCACAAAGACATACTTGTTGCAGACAAATTCGGTGACATATTCCGGTATGATGTTCGACATTAAACAATATCATGAATAACTTGTTGTGCTCTAGTTATCAGCTGCACCCAAACTCAAATGAATCATCCAGTGGGTGCGAGCGTGACGCTTTGTCATCTCATGAAAATCCCTCTGGCGGGGAACTCATTCTTGGTCACGCTTCCCTCTTGACTACATTTTTGCTGACCGCTGATGGGCAGTACATTGTAACTGCCGATAGAGACGAACACATCAGAGTCAGCTGGTACCCACAGGGATACACGATTGAGAGTTATTGCCTCGGTCACCAAAAGTGCGAAGCCTTGTTCTCTCTGAGCTCAGAAACGCTAATACCACATGATTCAGATACGTTTCTGCACTTCATATTCCTTCATTTTCTTCAAGCACGCTTATCTCTGGCGGCGGAGATTCCGTGTTAAAAATATGGGATTGGATGAGCGGGAAACTGCTACGTAACATCGATGTCTTTTCTGCAGTTCAACCCTTCATCGCAGTAAAGGCGCCTAAAAAGAAAAGGGAGTGGAAGAATGAAGACGAGGATATAGAGCCAATCGAAGGAAAAAGAGAACGAAGAAAAAATCAAGGTAAACGCAAAGAAAAACGAAGTGGTGACGACAGGGACATGAAACAAGGCCAAAATTTTGCAACGCCTGAGGGACAGCTTGGAGAAGTGTCGACAGAAGAAAGCGAGGTCGTGTTTGTGGTGCACAGGATATCATCAATCCTTTTGCCAGTGCCAAGGATCGTGTTCAGTGTAGTCGGGTAAGTCTTGTATGTCGCATATTGTGCCAGCTAATGATATGGACAGAGCCACTGCTATCTTCTGGTTTCCAATGAACGACGACTCCGAGGCTTGTATACAGCATGAGCCATTTTATAAACCTATCATTGACTTCACCCTGGAAGACGATGGCTCTATCTGGGTTTTACTCGATGCTGATCGATCTTCACAAGGAGGCTGGAGTAGTAAAGGCGACAGTGATGACTCGAATTTAGTCGAAGTACGACGATGGACACTTGACAATGTTACCTATGTTCTCCCTTACCAGACTGATCAGCTACTCACAGTGCTATTATTAACAGTTTGCGGCAAGCGATCCTCTGCCATTGGCTTTGGCACTTAACTCTCGCACCCTGCCCGGTAAATTTGTATCGTTTCTACTTCAGACTCAATTATGACGGGAATTCTAGCCACCCAAGCTGATCTCAAAGTTCTGGACCTATACTCAGATCTCTTGGCGCTTCCCAAACATTTCGAGGCTGTGGCTGAGGACAGGACCCATGACTTGTCTGAGATGGGTGTCGATGATGTGGCAACTGCAGATAGTGGATCAAATGATGGGGGTATTAGCAAGAGAGAATTAGGGAGGTTAAAGCACAAGCAAGCCCTGCGGCGTTTGCAGGAGGTAGGTCGAGGAGCGAGTCTGGATTTCGAGCCATTACCATCAGATGGTAAGAGAGTAAAGAGTGGTGGAAGAAGGGACACCCTTGCACTAGGCATGGATGGGACATAAACTCCAATTCGGTTCAAGATGGTCTTACGAGTTCGTGTTCAAGTACTAGATGTTCATGGGAGTTCGCGCATTTTTGGCAAAATGTCTGTTACACTTTTTCATAATGCATGGCCCCATAATGCATAACTCCTGTACCCTAAAAGAGTGTACAGGTCTCCCACCAAAAATCTCCGTCGACTCGATCTTTACGGCTTCATTCGGACCGGTGCCTGCGTCCTTTTTTGAGATCACATGGGTTTGTCAGCTTTAGGAGTCGTTTGTTCCCCTCTCTCTTTGTTGTCTTCGTCCTCATGGGTTCTAGTTCATCCTCCGTCAGCCATCCAATTGTGTCTTGTCCCCCACCTGTGTCACTTGTCATCTCCGATCACGAGCTTGCAGATGATGGGATGTCAGTGGTGTCATCATGTGTTTTGCGCAAATATTTTGGGTATTTGGGTGTTTCTCGAGATCGAGTGTCACTGTGTAACCAAAATTCTGTCGGCTCACTACTACCTGTAGTAGCGCTGAATCTACGAATGATTGTCGAGAATTTCGCTATGTTTACTAGAGAACAATACACTGAAATTGCATGCACTCATTCTATTTATGTGTCTTCCTCGGATCGTAAAGATCATGTTCGTGATTTGCTTTGCGTCCATGTGTGTGAGTCGCAGTGTATAGCTAACACAGTCGTCTTCAAGCTCTTAAAGTATCCTAGGGCTAATCAGTCTAATCCTGACTTTCCTGAGCCCTTTGCAGCATTGTCTCGTGCGCATCACAGGCTATACTGTTAGATTAATACATCTTATATGGACTATTACCCATAAATACTCATACATCTTCTTGTCTTATGGTCCACTGCCCATGGAGGATGTATCCTTGTTCCTAAGGATGTATCCTACCATTCTGGGCTTATAAATCCTCGTGCTGGGGGTGTTACAGTAAGCCGTCACATGACCTGGCATGAGCCCCCAGCTACCGACCCGCCCTCTGCCACCGCACGGCAATGAAAGAACACGGGAACCGTACCGAGCCCAGAAGGCTCGATGAAGAAGAAGATATGCACCTAGCCCGGAAAGCTAGTGATGAACCAGAACGACGGGCCGAAGGCCCATGACGATGAAGGACTGGACCCCGCGTCCATGATGACGAAGATAGGCCGATCTAGGCCTTATGATGAATAGAAGATAAGCCGGAAGATGCCGGGCTTAGGTAAGCATTCTGGAACGCTTATAAATCATGACCAGAACATCGGAGAACCTCTGAGAACCGATGACGACGAAACCATATGATGACATAGACCTAGAAGGTCTATTAATGGTTATCAAGATAGAAGGCAAGCCTCATGGTTGCCTCATATACTGATAGAAGACTGCGGACTGCGCCGCAGCAGATAGAAGGCCGACCTCATGCTAGTTATCTCTGACTCGATAGATAAGCAGATTAGAACCCAGCTTAGAGCTGAGCCTAGATACGACAGAGTAAACTTATATAAGTCACAATGCTAAAGTAGATGTTCCTTACTTTAGTCTTACTCGGACCAGAACTAGTATTCCAATCTACCTTGGTTTACCAGACCCCACGATCCGCACCTTCAGCAAGGGCTTGAGAACCCTTCTGCCTGTAATCCGCGATTATAGTCGACATCCATCTACTTAGCAACCTCTGCTCTCTTGTAGAGGCGATCTCACCGACTTCGGCATACCAGACGTTACTTGTTTGTAACTACTGTCGATTGAACCACCCGAGTTTGCATACGACGACGCACTGTCATAACAGGGGGGTTGAATGCCTCAAATGGACAGTATCCCCCCTTGTTTCCGGCTGGCCCTTGCTTCCTCTGAATTGGTGCTTCTTGCACCGGCCAACAGTGGCTTCTTATGATTGTATAGCGGGCACTGTAGACAGATCTTAGATAGGATTTCTGAGAAGGTGCCTGCATCCCTTACCGGTGCCCTGAAGTGCTTGAACTTGTTGTGAATTTGCCAAGTCTCCTTATCATGTGATTTCATGTTTGTTTACTGAGCCAATCTCTTCGATTCTCTCATTGCACGGACGCAGCACAAGGAACTATCAAACATTGTGATCATCTAGATGTATGCCTCTCTTTCTTGTTTCTTTTGCATTTTATTCAATGATCACCTTGCAGTTCTCTCATTGCACGAACACAGCACAACATTTAGATGTATGTCTCTTTCTTGTTTCTTTCGCATTTTATTCAATGATCGCATTGCAGTTCTCTCATCGCATGAACACAGCACAACATTTAGATGTATGTCTTTTTCTTGTTTCTTTCGCATTTTATTCAATGATCACATTGCAGCTCTCTCCCACATTTTCCCTGCCCTGCCCTCTCTTAGGGAACACCTCAACTCTGGGACATTAAGATATGCAAATGTGAGCTTTGACCACCTCCCATCGCATTTTCGACTCTTATGTTTTCAGTCTCATGAAGATATAGTACCTGATGAATATCTTGACTCTCATTTATGGATCTCTGATTCACAAACATCACCTACCGCAGTACAGACTAACACTGGCAAGCATGGGAGGCAACCGGTCATGTTTCTGCTTTTCTCCTTGTAACATTGTTTTTTTTTGGCACATTTATTTCACATCTAGCACATGATTACACGCAAGATAGATTTTATTACTTAGGGCCACCAACATTTAGATACGTCTCGTACTAATGATATGTATTAAAATTAACAAGATAAAAACATCAACAAATTAGTATGAAATATAGCAAGGGTGATAACAAACAAGATAGTGTTCAGACTATGACAATGAGCTGAGTAGATCAGTACGCAAGACAAACACAAGAAACGATATAATAACAGCAGGGACCGATGGACAAATGTGACAGCATGCAACAAAGAAGAGACTCGGAAATAGTAGATCACACCTTCGCCTTCCTGCTCACTGGTTAACAAACCAAAGAGGATATATCATTGAGCACTCACTTGGATTTTGCACTGTGGCTTGATGCATCCTCGGCCAGACGACGCTTCACGGATGGCTTAGGAGGCATGTTCTCCTTTCCTAGGTGACCAATCGAGTTGGCGACATCATTACGTGTTGACGGTTTAGACTTGTGACTGGTCCTATGATGCCCATCCTCGTGGTTCTGTTCTTCTGCAGTGTTGGAATCAACCTTGACCAATGTAGTTGTGACAGCAGGCGTGACAGATGGTTGTATAGTAGAGTCTGGGGCCGTCTCTGAAGATACAACAGCAGGTGTAGTAGGAATAGTAGGAGCGGCAGAAGTAGATCCCGTAACAAGCGCCGTGGGAGAAGTGGGAGGCAAGACAGGTGCAATGGCAGGTTCAGTGGAAATGGGAGAAGTAGATCCTGCTTGGGTAACAAGCACCACGGGAGATGTGGGAGGCAGGACAGGTGTGACAGCAGGTGCCGTTGAAATGGGAGAAGTAGAACCCACTTGGGTAACAAGCACAGCTGGAGAAGTGGGAAGCAGGACAGGTGCAACGGCAGGTGCAGTGGAAATGGGAGAAGTGGGTCCTGCTTGGGTAACAAGCGCAGCAGGTGAAATTGGAGGCAGGATCCCATCGGGAAGTGTAGTGGAGGTTGTGCAGGGAGAAGCATCAGCGAGTAGGTCATCGGGTGCCATACCAGGTGTCGACGGAAAAGAAGTGGTGTCCCAACTGTCAAAAGGGGCAAAGGGAAGCATAACAGAAGGTTCCTGCTGTCCATGAGACTTGGACTGAGTCTGCAGCATTGTGCCAAGAACAGAATCAAACTCTGGAGTAGCCCAGTATGGTGTCTCACCTCCAAAGGTAGCGGAGCCACTAGAGTAGAAGTCTGAACTTGTCTCCATAGACGGAGATGATGAAGGTTCAAATGGTAAGGAAGCACCTGCTGATACATCCCATGGGGATGACTGTCCAGTCATCGGATATATTCTGCTGGATGTTGGTGATGCAGCCATGATGGGCGATACATCCCAAATGGATACTGGTCCGTCTGATATATCTTGCGACTCCTGAGCAGATGTTAAAAGGCCAGGATCCTTGTCTGTTGAGTTTGCAGGTTAGTTCGACATCACAATGTCCCAGGTTTGCAGGCTTACCATATACACGACACAAGAAATCACGGAAAGGCCCCATGACACCACGCTCAAACCCCAGATATGCCATACTGAAGTCATTGTTGTGTTTCATTAAGCCAACATGAAAACTTCGCAAGGTCAGTACAGCGAATTATACACATGAAATGCCCACTGACCTGTACACGTCAATCTGGCCTTGTGCCTCAGGGGATGGACTGCCAGCGAGAAGTGAGAAGGACATCCCGGCTGCATCTGCCAGACCCTTTAGAAACTTGTTGGCGACAGCAGCCAGTTTGTCCAAATTTCTATATGATGTCAGTGAGTGCATTAATCAATACAATGTGAATGACTCACTGTGATTGATTAGCCTCCGACTTACTCCACGGCCCTTCCTCTTTGTCCTGCACTTTTTGCTGCTTCTGTTCCTCAAGGTATTCCTTCACTCGCGCTTTGACTTTGGGCGTCTCGTTGACGTATAGTGCAGCAGTTTCCTTCTTGATGAGTGCGACCCATTCTCCATTGGTTAGTTTCCATTCCTCCTTGACTGCTGCAAGCTTTTCTTGTACGGTAGGCTTGATGCAATCACAGTAGTAGAGCTTAGAGTAAGCCTCTTGTTCCTGAAGCCTACGAGTTGGTTTTTCACACTCAGTAATCTTCCGAACCACAGCATCGATAATGTTGGTGGTGTGGGCTTTTGCCTTTCTGCCAGCCTTTGTTGCCCCAAAGTTATTTTTGAACCGATTGTGCAATTTCTGGAAGAACACATCAGCCGGACTCCAAAAAGGTCTGGGACAAACTTACCACTTTTCAGGCGTCTTCCACTAATTTCATTGCATTAAGCTCCTCCAACATCATAGGCCCTAATGCTGTGACCCCAGTCGGCCTCGGCTCAGGAAAGGCCTCAAACCAGTTTTCATAAAGGTCCACAAAAAAGTTCCTACAATTACCACACTTTTCACTTTGCTTCACGAGGAACACTTCATAGTATGGTTTGAGCCATTCCTCTTGTTCATCAGACATCCATTTGGGAGGGGCCATCTAAATTTGTATTAGACTTTTTTATTTTTATCAATAGCAAAACCTGACACTTACAATATGACACATATAATGAGCTGATAAGTAAAGCGAGATGAAAATTTACGAGATGGCTGTACATATATAATAATATCCCACGCATGGGCCAAGATACTGGCATGGTAATGTTTGGCAGATAAGCCATAGTAATTTCGCAGTTGCTCAGCAAGTTCCTCACCTTCGAGAAGCCGTACACAATGTCAGTATGGGTAGCATGCTGTAACTTGATGAAACCAGCAATGGCTTGAACCACCTTCTTTTTCATAGACAGTTTAGGTTGTACTATATTACAGTTTGGGGCGGTTGAAAGACTGCATCAGGCATAAGGGGTCACATAAACCTAGCTATCATCTATGTACCTGTGCCCACCATACTAACATGGTAATGTTTGGCAAATAAGCCATGAAACCAGCAATGGTTTGAACCACCTTCTTTTTTGTGGACGGTTTAGGCTGTACTGCATAGTACAGTTTGGGGCAGTTGGCATCAGGCACATACCTAAGTGTGTGATTTAGGCTGTACTATATATAGTACAGTTTGGGGCAGTTGAAAGACTGCATCAGGCATAAGGGGTCACGTAAACCTAAGCGTGTATGAATATCCTAGATTGCCCACCAGTTGTCTTGATAAACCAACTTGAAGCTATCATCCCCTGCGCCCACCAGTTGCCTCGATAATACATAAACCCCTTAAGAATCGAGAGAAGTAGCTACTACCAAAGTGTTTGAAATAAAAAGGCCTGCTTAGCGTACAACTCCTTCAAATTTATGCCATTCACCAAAATAAAGGATAAGACATCTTCCAATGCTGACAGCACATCCTTAGCATCCTTCGTGGCTTGACAAGCACTAGTGTACCCTATACTGCTCTTCCCCTGCTGTGATAAGTCATCTTCAGCATCCTGTAGCTCACTGAATATGTCTTGGACAACTCCAATAGCCGAACAAATCCTGTCGGACACACCAGTTGCCAGGTAATCAAGCAAGAGCTTGTTGATAACCTCTCGAGGCTCGCCTCCAAGATATTTTTACAAGGGACCTTGCAATTTTTTCCTGAGTGATTTTGGCACATCTGATGAAGTCTTGTCCCTGTCGACCCGAGCTGAGTAAAGGCATTCCATTTGAGACACGACATGAATGCAACTTACATGATATTGGATGAAGTCTTGTGGGGATGTGTGTTGTCCCTGTCTACCCGAGCCAGATATTTATCTTTCATCTTAGCACTAATCATGGACTTATTACTGCCAGCGCATGCAATGAGTAACTATGTTAGCATAAGAGATCGATGTAAGAATCAAGCACATACCGTGCATAGTAAGCGTGTTTGTGCATTCATTTGGCCTCTTGACGTTCTTCCAGAGTATTGTAGAGCTTGGGTCGGGGCATTGAAAACAGTGATGAAATTGTGGGGTAGAAATTGAGTAGAGTTCCGTGAGGAGTTGTAATTCATTGTGTGTGGGACTTTTATAGGACCAATTCAATGTGATTAACCAGTGCTGGTATAGATAAATCACAGTAAGCCTAGCTGCATATTCAGGCTTCAGGACCTCAGATCTAGTAATTTCAGTGTAAGCATCACCCACTAAATATGCAAGGCTGTATATGTATCACCATGAGCTCACTTGTCAACCTTGTTGATGTTGCTTCAAATCAGCAGCGGCACCGGGTTTCAATCACATCAATACATAAACTGTGACCTTGTCAGATTCATCAATATTTGTTCAGCTCAATCTCAAAATTATTGGTCCATGAAGTTCATGTGTGAATGTGTGCAGGAGTGACTTGATTACGCAGTATACAAAGCAACAAGAAGGCGACTATTCACAACAGTTACAACTATATAACAGTGAAGCAACCAAATCAGACTTTGGCAGCTTCACCTCATTCAATGGCTCTCCTCAATTTCTCCTCACCCGCTTCAAGTGAGTCAACCTTGGAGAAAATAGCGCGTGGTACACCCTGAACTTTTGGTGCGACATTGTCCCTGGGAAAGTTTTAATGAGGCTTGCAGGCGGCTTGGACAACTTACCAGCCATTGAAGACTCCAATATAACGACCACGCATCACGCAATAGTAAGGGGCACTAGGATTGGCCGCCACAGGCATGTTATACAAGATGCCATGGTAGAAGTAGAGGAAGCACTCGTCAGCCATGGCATCTGCTACTTTGGCGAAGAACTCGTGTGATTGCTCGATTATGGTAATTTTTGGCAACTTGTCACTGTAAGAGCCAAGGGTCACATAGACAGACAATGTATTTGGGTCGGCCACATAGTCTTCAGCAGGGATACCAGACAAATTGAGGCCACCGTTGGACGAGGCAGTTGTCTTCAAGGATGGTTCACCAGGACCCTTCGTATTGGAAGACACATCTGAGAATCAATCAGCATGCGAATCAATCGGTAAAGAAGCTAAGGAAATTTGTACATACCATCAGCAGTTGGAGCCATAATAGAAGTCATCTTCAAGGATGTTTCACTGGGACCCTTCATATTAGAAGACACATCTGAGAATCAATCAGCATGCGAAACAATTGGTAAAGAAGCTAAGGAAATTTGTATGTACCAGCAAAAGTTGGAGTCATAATAACATTGACAAGGGCCTTTGCCTGACCAGGCGTCAACTGTAGACTAGCAAGTAATTTGGAGATGGCATCTTTTGGTACCAATGTGAGTATAGTACGAAGCCATGCAAGCACCAATAGGCATACCTATGACACCATCTGACATATTATCAGAAACTACAAAGGGCAGGGTGGAGGGAGAGGTGTCAGCTTGAGGGACAGTTGATTGAGTCATTGCAACAGTAGAGTTGGGTTAATTGGTTGGTTGGCAATGTCTCGTTAAGTAGTCGGTCGATGGTTCAGTACATGGAGGTAGCGTGGTCAAAGATGTAGCCGGAGTTGAAGAAATGGAAAAGCAGTTCAAGAATCAAAGGCAGATGGGTCGAGGGAATATGAAAGAGAATGTCATTTGGCTGTGAAGAGCCATGGAACTCAACCCGTTAGGCAAGGACAAGGTGTACATAGGACAGCACTGGTGAATCTGGAACTGTGGGAACGTCTTCGATTTGGTAATGACTTTGTACATATGATGATACTCATCATGCATTGCAGTTCTTTCTGGTGCTAGAAGCCCTTACTCATCGCACATTGCAGTTCTTTCTGGTGCAGTGTCCTTTTTTGCTGCTTATTGACATTTCCTCCCCTTGAAATAGCATAGAATCAGACATACATGGGTAAGTGCCAGTATTTGTATGACTCAATGTGCATGAGCACTACACTAATTACATGTACAGACATTAACCGTGTCCAGTGTGACAAGTTCAGAAATGTAGTGCCCAGGGCACCTAGGATATATCCTCGGAGTCGATGGATTCTTGCATATGGTGAGTCACTCATTGCATGTTGACCACTGGGCCTTGACGCAGCCTCTTAGACATGTCTAATCTCAGAGGCCACCCTTCCAAGCGTCCAAAGCTTATTCGACATGGAGGTCATAGTGCCTCCACTGAGCTTCATACGCGCCATCTCAGCTTTGCCCTAAGATCTGATGGTGGATTCGGCCTCCGAACATCTTATCTTCCTGCTCCAGCACCTGCCATAGAACCTGCAGAAGCACCATCTCACATATCCGCTGAGATTGACCCATGGAATGAGATGGAGCACAGTGCTATATTTTCTCCAGAAGACCTTCAGCCAGGTGACGAACCGAGGCCACAAACACGCCGACAGACACCAGGAGTTTGTCCTTTAGTTTAATCAGTAGCACTTATTTTAACCGTAAATTTGCAGGATGACCCAATCCTCCTTTGGCTAAATGAACATGAAACTTACTTGAACAAGCTTCTATACCTGGAGGGTCAGGGAAAAAATGACCATGAAGCATGTTCTTGCAGGAAACCTTCGCCCTCTTTCAGATGTCAAGATTGCTTTTCAACAGAGCTATTTTGCCATGAGTGTGTTTTGTCATTGCATGCCAGTGCACCACTCCATAGAATCGAGGTTCGTAAGCTATCTATTGCTCTTTGCTAGTTCTCTTATCATCCACCGCTGTTTAGGAGTGGAAAGATAGTTTTTTTCACACCACATCGCTCAAACATCTCGGTTTCCGCATTCAGCTAGGTCACAAGCCAGGGGAATCTTGTCGTCGCCCATGCCCCGCCTATGACAATGATTTCGTTATCATCGACGTTCACGGTATACATGAAGTCAGCCTTGACTTCTGTAACTGTGAGCACGAAGCCCCACATTTCAAGCAGCTCCTTTGTGCCCGGCTTTTTCCTGCAATGGTTACAGATCCTCGAACAGCTGCAACATTTAGCGTGCTGGATCTCTTCCACTTGTTATCTTATGAGTCTAAGGTCTCTGCATATGAATTCTATCACAGCCTTGCACGGAGGACGGATAATACTGGCATACGGCCAATTCAAGTATGTTACATTTACATTGCTTTTATAAACAAGTACACTGATATATGTTTTTCAGGATCAATATTCTGTCTTTCTAAGAATCATGCATGAATGGAGGAACCTCAATGCACTCAAGCATGCTGGCCATGGGCACGACCCTGCTGGTGTGGCCGCTACTCAAGAGGGAGAACTTGCTGTTTTATGTCCTGTGTGTTCCCATCCAGGCATAAAGTTGCCCCCAAATTGGGAAACTTCAGATCGGCAGTGAGTGTTTGATTTGATGTGCTACGAACATATCTAACAGCTTTTAGATGGCTCTATGCAGGTTTCTTTGCAATTGACGCCAATTTCTGTCTCAAGCGCCGGCTTGTCTCCTCCAATGCCAAAGATCCAGGGCTCACACGTGGTTGGGGTTATTTTGTTGAAGAACGCCAGTACAAGACTTACTTGGCTGAGAACTCAGGTGCTGTTCAAGAGGTAAGATTTTGCACTCAATGTTTTATCATTATGATTGACGAACTCCTCGTTCTGACAGAAAAGCACTTGCGTTAGTCACAACGCTGTCAACATGGCTGATACCAAGGCTTTGAAGGGTCTGGCTGCAACCGGTGTCGGGACAATTGATTGTGCCCGACATGATATGAAGTTGCCCAATGGTGTGGGCGATCTTCAAAAGGGTGAAAAGTGCATACCTTTCCTTATGATGTTGTTCTAGTATTCATTGTGCTACAGATACCTGAATATGGACTATATTGTATTTTCAGCTCTTGCCAGGTTCCCTCATCTCACTAATGTCAATCTATTGTATGATATCGCCTGCCAGTGGCACAAGAAGCTTCAGGGCTGCATTCCTGGACTACCCATCAGGCTCCAACCTGGTGAACAGCGGGACCCGCTCTCAGAGATACTAGCACATGCCCGTTCTGCCTTCGGCACAGGTCGCAAAAAAGAGCGCTTCACGCTCTTTTTAAGCTCCCTGGCCTCAGCTTCATCCTAATAATTCTCAAGGCTCCTGATGAGCATTGTTCCTTCATCACAGGAAGCCAAGGAGGGCTGCACCCTCCTTTGGCTTCCTGGCCTCAGGCTGCATCCTAATAAATTGTA
>MU172290.1:90536-109564 GCA_016695485.1 Suillus hirtellus
GTAGGAAAAAACTCAAATCTAATCACACATCTGCCTTGCCCTGCTCAAACACATCTTTTTCATTATTTAATGTTATGTACATATACAGTTACCAAAGTCGTGCTAAGTTCCCAAATAGCAACACTATTTGAGTTGGCGCTCGTAAACACGTGACGATACCACGCGAGTTGCCAAATCGAGGTTAAGTGAGCTAAGCACAAACCACATGGCCTTTAGCGAAATATGCAAAAGCCACGCGAGCGCCTGAACGTTCCCGAAACCATCGCGCTTTACTTCTTAGATCCAGCACATCTGCAAAAAAGATGTTCAACTTCTTCGTGCCTAAATTCCATCTTGCAGCTCACATTGAGGCTTGTCAGACTGCATTTTCATTTAACTGGACTCCAGGCGTTGATTGAACTGATGGTGAAGCACCTGAATGTGGATGGGCCAATATCAACCGTGTGGCTACAAGTACCAAGGAGATGGGCCCTGGCTCCCACTGTGAGATTTTGGATGACTTCTTTGGAGATTCAAACTGGAAAAAGATCACTGCTCTAGGTTCGTATTTTTTTCCTCTTAGAACCAGGTTTATCACTGACGCCTGTAATCAGGCAGAATTATGTTGAATAAACTTAAGGAAGCGGTCAAGGCAACGCAAGAACACAAGCTTGCATTCGAAGAGCTTGAGAATTCTATTACAGAGTCTGACTTGGGTGTCTCGTCACTAGCAACATGGAAAGCCGAGATAGAGGCTTGGGAGACCGACCACACTAAGCCAAATCCTTTTGAACACCCAGTCGACAGTGAGTCACACCTTATGAATATTTCAAGTAGTGTTAAACTCCTCGTAGCTATGACACTTGCAGCTGTATGCCTCGAACTCGCACAACGAGATGCCAGGGAGTTGGAAGAAGGGACCACAATTTCCCTTCATGCAGAGTTATCTTGTAGCATGCTTATTAGTACAGGTATCAATCTCGAACATGCGCAGTAAGGATTCTATAGTAATGTGTTGAATTCATACTGATATATTTCTAGGCGTTGTTTACGCACAGATACTGCTTCACTGGGTCCACATGCAACAGACACCCAATGCACAAAGATTCTCACCCATAGCAGTGTACTGCAGCGCCGCATTGATGTTTGGACCGGCATTCAAACTTTATATATGCCCTCAGTTGCCAACTTACATGCAACAGGCTTCACCAACTCCAGGAGTGACGATGACGATGACAGCAGTTGCCTGAGGCCAAACTTTGACTCGGGGAAGGCAGAAGACGTTCAACTCTTGTTACCTTCTGAGATTTGCAGTCTGGTGCCGTGCGATCAAAAGCTCCTCGAGGCTGAATGGTCTCTCTGCATGGCACAAGCCCATGATGCACTCAATGAGTGCCATTCTCATATCCACCTCTGTCATCAACTCATGCAATTCAAGCAACAACATATCCGTGGGCAAGGTGCAAATACTCGAGTGAAGAAGACACTGGACGCTGTGGAAGACCGTCTTATCATTAGTCACACCAAGTATGTGTGTGCGCACAAGGCGCTCGTACCTCTCTCAGATCATGTTGACCATATTGGCTGGGAACAGAAGCTGCAGCCACTCAAGAAGTCCCATCTCCGGCCCATGGGGGATTTCACAGGACAGTCACAAGGGACTGCAATCATGTCTTGGATCTGGTTGATGTACGGGATGTCGGATGACGATAGCGAAGGCTTGCAGGATTGTGAGTCCTTGTATTGATCTATCATACTCTACTGATTGGAATTGCTAGCGCTTCGCATTGAATGGTGTAAAGCCAGGGCACATCGTGATAGGTGGGGCGAAGAAATTCAGCTTTTGCTGGAAGAGATGCAACATATTCTGCTCTTTCTCGACTGGCAAGCACATCAATGGGACGAGCGCACAGGTGCACGAGTACCACAAAGACCTGAAGACGTCGAGGGTGTGGTCACATATGCTAAGAAACAGGCATTTATCTGGCGCAGCCTATCTGAATCATTCAAGGAGAAATGGAGGCAGGTTCCGGTATTGATGGCTTTGGGCGATGATGTAGATGACGGAGAGGGTGAGTGTCCTTCTCTTGATACCCCTCCTCAAGAAGATTTGGCACATGATATGTAGTATATTTATATTCGCTATTTGTACCTTTGTACCTTGATATGAACACTTTGTTTGGCGCAATGACTTCATTTGATGCGGTCCCTGAGCTTCCCTGAGACGGGGGAATGGTTCCTTAGATCATTTACTAGATTAGGCCGTCAAGAAGACTCACTTCAGTGGGCTTCATGGTCTTAGATGGCAAGCGGCTGACAACGGTGGAGAGGTACCTAACACGGAGGGGCTTAGATAATATTGGAGGGGCTGGATTACTGATAGATAGTTACACAGAGGGGATATATCTTAGGTATGGATAGGTAGCTGTTACAGTCACTTCACTGCCCCATCATTTTCCCTTCTATTCACCCTGCAGGACTACACACGCTCTTCTTCATTTCCATCTCTCTTCTCTTCTTGACTCTTCACAGAATACCTTGAGGCCCATGCATGTATATCTTCTCTTCCTTTTGATCCCCGTCTTACTTCTAGATCAACTCATGTCGACCATGAGGATACCTTTATCTCTGACTTCCTTTTCCTGTACTTTTACAAACGCTTCTTGGACTGGTCTGCGCACAATTCCTTAACTATTTAAACCCTAGCTACCTCTGTACTTTTTCCTTAACTTGAATCTACTCAGTTCTCCTTGGTACACTCTTAGGACCAAGGGATCCTACCGATCTAGCTTCTTGCAAGAAGACTAGCCATTATCCGATCACTTTGACAGAGTTCTATCTCTTGTCAAAGCTCCCTCTTGATACCGTACATTTGATCTCCCTTTATTGGGATCGTTATGGAAGAACTATCTGAGTTCGTAACAGTAACCTATTGGATGTATGAGGGTTTTATGCTTATTAGCCAGTTTGATATATCCTTCCCCCAATATGAGGTGCGCATCATGCAAGTTCTAAGTGTCATGCTCACCTTACAGCCAGTGATTCTGAACATTTGGATGTGAGAGCTGTGAATGCTGCTCAACATCGCATGGCTTATAACTGAAAGAAATCCTATCTTGTCGATGATCTGACCTTTCCAGCAGTGTTATCTTTTGATGCTAAATTAGATATCATTGGAGATTGGCAATGACAGATAGTGTTTTAAAGTCCGGTCGTCAGACCAAAAAAAAACTGGCAACCGAACCGGACCAAGGTCTGAGGTTGTGGTTGCCTTATATTTTACTAAACTTCAGTCTCGGTTGCCTGACATTGATTAGAAATTTAAGACTGATAAAAATTGGTTGCGACTGGTCACAAGTGAAACTGGTTGCATGATGATACAATGAACTTCTAATTCTAAGACATGTAAGGAAAGCAAACTATGTAGTGACCATCTTGTGATTCTCATCCTCAGATTGATCCCACTCAACGAAATCCTTGTCAAAGGTCAGCAGCTCTTTGAATTCCTCCAGCAAGACTTCCTGTGTAGTGGAAGAGTCGGAAGCAGCCCTATCTGCAATGGAATCTCACCACATATGCTTGAGGATCTGGAGTTGCTCGAATTTGTCTGCACCAAGTCTTGAGCAGTGATCTGTTGCAATCTCTGCGCCTGCTGAAAACAATCGTTCACATGGGACTGAAGATGCCAGTATGGCACAAATGTCCATCACTATTCTCGCAAGGGTAGGATAGATAGATGAATGTCTCTGTGTGATATGAGATAAAAGGTATGTTGGAACATATTAGATAGACTCACTGCCCACCACTGAACAATGTCTGTCTCTTTACTAACATCATCTGGCATATTCTTGAGGTAATGATGAAGCTCAGCTGCCCATCCAGCATTGTGCTCATGGACTGCCTGCTGAACTAACATGTGGCGATGGCAATCGTATTTGGACTCCATGGTTTCGACAGTTGACACTGTTGAGTCATCCTCGATGATGTTGGCAGTGGTGTGTCCTGAGTCTACAAGTGCTTTATGCACAGTCCAATACTCCTCCATAGTTGTTTTGACTACCTTGAGTGCTTTGTTGTGCCAATTCTTGGCATTTGCATTGCTGGTGGCTCATTCCTTTGCCTGTTCTTCAGGACTGCCCCATGCCATAATACTTTCCAATCTTTGCAAGACCCCACTCGATAGCCTCCTTGTACAGCATGAACTGCAAATTCTCACTCTTCAATTCCCAAGCTGTCTGTAGCTCCTCCATAGCAGGTATTGTGCACCATAGTGTTGGTTGTTGTTCAGAGGAGAAGTATTGTTGAATATCATTAGCATCCTAAAAATGTCAGTCAAAATTGCTGATGAGAGACTAGTCATGACTTACTGAGATTATGACTCATGTATTGTTCACGCGCTCCCAGTCCGATGTCTTGAGTGCAAATGCAGTCCATGGGATGTGCTTTGTGACCTGTCCATGGCATCAAATGGATGTGATTGGCCCAAAAAGTTCATCAGTGGAGGAGACAAAGAGATTGATGGCCTGTCATAGGTGATAGGCACATCTGAGCATCCCATGAGCCGTTCCCCAGCATACATTACTGTGTGAGGGGATTTTCAGTGGTATCGGGATCCCACACTTGACTTGCAAGGTCTCAAAGTACTTGATGCATTGACCTGAGGACTGAATCTGTAAAGATATGTTAGATGATAGAACTTATGGGCAGCAGTGAAAATGTACCTTAATGGCAAGTGTACGCACCGCAGCTACAACATCAAGTGAGTCTCCAAGAGCATGGTTATTGGGGAGCAATGGGTCAAACTCCCATATTGCGGTTGTGGTCTCAACATTGGTGATGTGTGTGATAACTGACATAACATCAGTGATGGCAAGGTTGACCACATGGGCAAGACAAGGAAGATGCTGTTGAGTGGTATTGAAGTTGTATATGTGGTGGTGGTGAAGCAGTGACTCAATGATGTCGCAAGTGGTGTCGTTGTTGCTAGTATTGTTGGCAGTAATACAGAAAAGCTATTGTAGAACTCAGCACACAGAAATTGAGACGTGGATGGTAGACATACCTTGCTTGATTGCCCATTGATAATTCCTGCATGCTCATATAATCCAAAAAGATAGCGTGCAAGGTTGTGCCCACTATGTGCTCTGGATATACCTCTGAAAGTGATGACCTGTGAAAAAAGTGTCCATATACCGGAGGCATTAGCCTCAGTCCAGTGAGCCATTAAGCCTAGAAATGCAGCCTTTGTCTGATCAACAGACTACAAGTCTGTAGTTGTTGAAATAAGGCCGGTTGTAGTAGCCTATAAATATTTTGTAAGATATACCAGAGGAATATGGAGCAGTACTAGTATTCACCTGCATTCAGACCTTGAGACCCTTGATGGATTCAATGAATGTGTTGTGGATGTAAGCCAACACATCATGAGTTGAAGGTATGTCTGCCAGTATAGCATTTGGCTGCATTGCCACCAAACAACTTCTAAATGCAGGTTTGTTGGCCACTACAAGGCTCTGCATGACAACATTGTTTCAGGATTTTCTGAATCTCATGGATCATCGATATCATCACTCACCTGATTGTCACAGACCACAAATTCAGCAATTGTGCATAGCACATCCTCTCTTGAATACTCTTTGTTTTGTGACTTCTGGAACATCTGGCCTAGATCTTGTTGGATGTCCTTTGCTTGTTTCTTCCTATTCGCTTGCAGCTTTGCTATATCATGCAGTATTGTATGGTGATTTTCCTTCAGGCCCAGTTCTTTACATTTACTCTTGTATATCTCATAATGACTTCAGATGTGTTGCCGACATGAAGAATTACTTCTGACGTGGAATGCCTTGCATTTTCTATGCTTTGCAATGAAATCCTTATCATCTCTACAGGTGCAATGTAAGTACTCAATATTAGTATTCAATCTGATCTACTGGTTTGCATACATTGCACCAGCACCCCTTTGATGTTTCTACATTTCCATTAGTCTGGCAAAACTTCACCATACAACGATCTGAGAACACAGTGAGTAAATCAGTTGTACTCTGTTTGTTCATTTTCAGCACATCAGGTAGAGGAGCGTGGTGCTGTTCCTGCGAGCCATTGCTCTCCTGCTATCCGGTGATGTTGAGCTGATGTCCAATACAGATGACAATGAAATGAGTCGCAATTACCTCTTCATCTTCAGCATCCTCAACAAAGGGCTCAATTTCTTCTTCTTCACTGGCCTTGCTCTTGTGGACAACCTCATCAATTGTGTTTTGACGTGCGCACTTAGATTTTGAAGGAGCTGGAGGTTTCTTTTTTGAAGTATGTTTTGGTTCAGTCTCACTCTCGCTGGTTTCTGATTCGCTGTTGCTCAATACACCTTTCTGTTTGCGATTCTTCCCTTTTGGTGACACTTGCTTCATCTTTGAAGGCCATGAGTGCTTGGCTTTGGCAGATGCCATTGCAATAACCTTTTCCATGGGTTGTTGCACACAAGTTGACTTCATGGTCAGGTTGAAGGGAAGATTGAGGCAGTGGGGAGATGCAAAGTATTGATTAGTTGGTAGTGTCTCACAGAATCATTCAAATATAACAACATGTAGAGCACATTCCTCTACTATGATGAAGTCTAGACCAGTTACAACCAGTCCTGGACTGGTTTTTGAAAGACCAGTTGCAACCTACTGCAGTGTGGTCTGGCAACTGAAGGCAACCGGTTTTTCAGGGTTTGGTCCAGTCTTTTGGAACTACAGTTAAAATTAGGACCAGTCCAGGTCCAGTTGTGCCAAAAATGGCCAAAAAAACCAGACTGGACTGGACTTTAAAACACTAATGACAGATGGGTCAGGAATCTTTGAAACATGGTTGTTGTGCTGTTTGTGTGCACAATATATGTGCTAAAGACCTTTTATGTATAGATGCAGACAAAATACTGTTTCATTTGTTGCACAATGATTGTTTGCCAGAACATATGTTGCCTCATAGCTATGATTTGGAACTATATCATCAAGCAATTTTATATCTGAAAGGCCTTGTCAGTCATTGGACTTTGTCTGAGGTTTATATGTGTTGCTTGTGCCATTCGGCTCTGCTTGGTCATGCTCCATGTCAGCCTCTCAATTCTTTGGCTAATTTTCAGTATTACAGCTATGAGAGGTTACCTGATGATATTTGTGAGGCTTCTTCTACTGCTTCTATTTATGATCTGATGTTGGTCTCTCATGCACAAGCCTCCCAAGTGACTCATTTCTATACATACAAATCTTCAAGTTCTGGGACTTACCTTTGGTCAGCAGAAGAAGCTTTGCAATGCTATAACAAAGGAAATATTGCCATTTGTCCACAGAATTCTACAGAATTATATACTCTTCTGCCACCAAGTCCTGAAGAGCTCCAAGAAGCTATGTGTGTCATATTTTCTGGACAAAAACAACAGCTGTCGAGTGACACTGTCAAAAAATGAGACCTGTGTTAGTTACGAAGAGTAGAGTCCAGAAGTTAATTTAATGCTTGATCGAGAACAACACATGGTATCAATACAGTGGGGTGGCATATAGTCAGGTCAATATGGATTCATTGTTCAATGAGGTTGATGTGAATTCAGATACAAGTCTGCTGAGTGCTTTATTGATATGTCATCTGCCAACAGAGACCCAGGTACCGATAGATAAGAGTTTTAGTTCTCATGATGCTCATGAAGATGATGGAAGTCAAGTAGCTGTTGCCGATATTGTCATGGAGCCTATTGGGTATACTTCAGGGGATCATTCAGTGAAGAGTAGGGAGAAAATGAAACTGCATGCACTGGCATATGTTCTGGATTGTAAGCAGTTTCTGTTGTCACACACAGGGAGCCAATTTGTTGCTGATAATGATCCAGGACTGATGTCATACCTGTTTCCTCATTTAGACCTTTAGGATATCAGCAGGTTTTATCATAGTGGGTGAACTAAGCAGCAATACATTTTGATGCAGGCACAAGTCAGAAACTTACTAAGACAAGATGACTCTCCTTTTCGAACCAACCCTCATTTCTCTTTTGTATGCTGGAATATGATTCAGAAACAAGAAGTTAGTAGAAACATGAAATTTTGCATCAGTACATTTTTGCAATGAGGCTTGGCCAAGGAGTTAAAAGATATCACACCTTTATTAACATCTCTGGCTGAAAAGTGGCAGAAGACCAGCAACCAAAAACCATCAACAACTCAGGACAAGAAGGCCACACAAATTCTGTGATGTTTACAAGCATTGACCAAGTCAATATGAGGGAGTGCTGGTTATAAGTTATGTTGTCGCAATAAGATTTGTTCCTTAATGAAGAAATTTTTGACACCTGTGCTATTTGTGACTCTTAATCTGCACAATCTGACTGGTAGTATTTTACCTATTATCACAGGTGTAGAGATTGAAGATTTGTCTATGATGTCATCTTTTGAGTGAGCAAAGGTGGTTGCAAGTTGTCCTGATGCAGCTGCCATTGCATTTGATTTGCAAATTCAGGGGTTTATTGATATTATATTGAAATATAAACACAGGCCTGGCGTATTTGAGCATTGTAAAGCATACTATGGTATGGTTGAGGCCCAAGGAAGAGGCACCTTGCATTGTCACATGTTATTGTGGATTGCAGGCAATCCAAGTCCACAGGCTTTGCAAGATCATATGATGCAAGAACAAGGATTTAAGGACAGCATGTTTGCTTGGTTGGAGAATATTATTAGTTGTGAACTACTGAATGATGTCAGGTGTGTTTTTGAGATGTGTCTGCAGGATGCAAAGAAACCTGTAAGAAAGTCAGATGAGATGGATCCTCAGTTAGAAACATTGCCTCAAATTGCAGAATTAGACACTCAATCTTTTGCCTATGAGTTTCACGAATTTTTGACTCACCTGGCAGTAGAATGCAATTGGTATGTCCACAATGATACATGTTACAAGCATATATGAAGCAGGGCAAAACATGGTAATGAAAATTGCTGGATGCATTTGGATGGATCATTGCAAGATATTACAATGATTGATGTTGAGACAGGCTCAATTGAGTTGTGTCAATAGAGGGCACAGATTAATAACTATACAGACTTTGTTTTGTTCCTTATGCAATCTAATACAGACACTCAATTCATTGGATCTGGCAAAGCAGTGAAGGCAGCTGTATTCTATATTACAGAGTATATTACCAAAAGCAGTCTTCCAATGTACATTTGGATCCAGGCCTTGGAATATGTGACAAAAATGCATGAGCAGAAGTTTGAAGCCTTAGAAGATGTCACTGTAGATCAAAAAAATCGCAATCTAATAACTGAATCTGTCAATGCAATGATGGGACAACAAGAGATCTCACATCAATGAGTCATGAGTTATTTGGTTGGTGGGGGGGGGTTTCTATATGAGCCATACTTTTCAGACATTGAGATGGTATGAGTTTGTCCAAGAAGCTGACAGGTTGGACTGAGAAATGACATATGATGAGAATGAAGAGCCATGTGGGGAATCAGAGGACTCAACAATACAGGAAGAACAAGTCACTATCAATGTCATGGCAGATGGTGTTGAAGTTACCAGTGACATTGAAGATTACACATTATGTCCTATTACAGAGCATCAGTTTGCAGACCTTTCTCTATGGGAATTTGTAGAGAAAACTGTTACAGAATGTGACAACAAACCTTTAAAAGAGTCTGTAGACACTGAAGATAGCAATTCCAACATTGCCAGAGTCATTTCACCAACAAAGTGTGGCAGGAAGAGACTCTTGCAAGCCAAGTTTGCTGAGCAACATAGTCAATATGGGTCTCATAGACTATGCATGCAAAACAAAGCAGTCATACCTGTATTGTTGGGAGAAGCTATCTCTGGCAAAGATGGCAGGGAGAAAGAGTATGAGAACTATTGTCAATGCATGATGATATCATTTAAACCATGGAGTAATCTGAGATGTTTGAAAGGTAAATACAACACATGGATTGAGGCATTTGAGAGTGAGGTTTTTCCTGCTGATGTCACTGCTATCATTCATACTATGAATATAGAAAAGGAATGTAAAGATGTGTGTGACACACATGCTGCATTAGTGTGCAAACAACGTGTTAAGCCTCATGCCTTTGGCAATAATGGTGTCTTGGATGGTGATGGACCTGTTAATATGGTGGCATTTGATGAGGCCTTATTTGCTGATTTGCCCTGGATCCAGATGGAGAAATGGATGAACTTGTTGATTCTGAGTCGCATGCACAGAGCATTGTTGAAGTCAACAAAAATGTGGGTGATATTCAAACATGCCTTTGTGTGGCTCAAGATGGAGGTTTGTTTGGAGTGATGAACTCAACCATAATGAATAACTTTAAAGGTGTTGAGAGCTAAATAAAACTCTTAACAGAAGATAATTGAGGACATATGAAAGAATTTGCATCTAATATGAAAGCCGCTAAAAACATAAAAGGCCTATTGATGTAGGTGCTGCAGATGCAGAAGTGAAACATGCAAGATTGGCTGAAACCAAGCATTAGTCTGCAGCAGATGGAAGAAGATGCAGAGATCACTTCAGTATATTATAAGCTTGAGATCACCGACCATCAGTGAGAGATTATTCTAACCGAAATCATTGATGAATTTACACTCTCAGATAATGCTGAGCAGGAGATGTGTCTAAGGATAATCAGAGAGCATTTTATCCATGGAGATGTCAAACAGCTATTAATGTTTATCACTGATATTGGTGGCTCAGGCAAAAGCCATGTGATTTGAGTGACAGTGGAGATGTTTCAACATTGTGGAGCTCCAGAGAAATTGACACTGAGTGCGCCAACAGGTAGTGCTGCTGTATTGATCGATGGCTATACCATTCACACATTGACTTTTTTACCCAAGTGAGAGACACCTATCAAACAACATGATCTTGAGTATATTTGGTGAACTGTAGAATATCCTATCTTGGATGAAGCTTTGCTATTATCAGCAGAATTATTAAGTCAAGTATCACATTGTATCTGTCAAGCTAAATCATGGGATGAAACCACAAGAAATAAACCATTTGGAGGTGTTAATGTGATCTTTGCTGGTGATTTAGGACAGTTGTGTCCACTCAAGTCAAATGCATTGTATAGTCATAAACTTGTCAACCAATTGAGTCCAAGTACCACACAAACTATCAGAGGACAAACAGCATTATATGGTGCCCTTTTGTGGTGTTAGATGTTGTAGTCAAGTTAAAACAAAATTGGCAAGCCAAGGATGATGCCAAGTTTGTCAAGATGTTAATTCACATACGTTTGGGTCAAGTCAGGAAAATGGCTGTAGACCAAAATCATCCAAGCAATTATGAGATGTTAAAATCCGCCTACTCAACAAAATTAAAACCAGGTCACCAGATCAATTTGACAGCTTTAGAGACACACTGATTGTCGTCACTCGCAAATATCTGAGAGATGCAATCAATGAGAAGAAAGCATGAGCATTTACATCTGAATTGGCCTAAACATATTGGGAATATCATGCTAAGGATAAAATCAGTGGGAAATCAGTAACAATATACCAACAACAATGATTATGGAAATTGCATACTTCAGATACCAATGACTTGCTGAGAAAACTACCACTTATTCCTGGCATGCCAGTCATGATCACTGAAAATGCAGCGATGAGCTGCAAGATTGTGAATGGGAGTTTGTTAAGACCATGCACAAAGGGTAGGACTGATTCTGAGGGGCTTGGCTTGAGCTTGTGTGCTGCGCCCCTTACCCAAGTATGTGCCCTTAATTTCAGATTGGTGTCTGAAGAAAGTCTGAAGGTGTCCAAAGATGTCCAAAGGACATCCAAAGGCATGGGAAACTTTGGAAGGACTTTCTGGACAGGTGCAAGTAACTTCCGGAAATTATGATGAGGTTTCATCCTAATACAGATATGTGTAATGGCTACTCAGGACTTGTCCTGAGTAGAAGCAAACAGAGGAATGGCTGCAAGGACAAAGTCCAAAGCAGAATAGGTCCAGAGGACTGCAGGAAAGATCCGGATAGACTTCCAGAAACTTTGGAGGATCAGATGGGTGGAGGATCAGAGGATCAGAACTCTGGCCTAGGAAATTCCTCCCTAGGCCTGAGATGGATACTGACCAAGTTGGAAGACTAGACTTGATATTCAGACTTAGAGTGAGATCTAGTGCGAGGACTAATATGATATTCAGACTGAGGTACTACAAGACATATACACGAGTTTATATACTAAGAGAAATAATGGAAGGATCAATAAGTAGAGTCCAAGGCTGTGTATGAAGCATATGCAAAGGTTAACAAATGCAAGTTGGAAATGAACATAGGTTAATGGATCAGTAAGCATACTGGTAATAGTATAACTGAGGTAACGGAAACAAGGAATACCAGATAGGCTGTGTAAACGTTATATGCACAGGAAATGTATCTATATGTCAGATAGGATCGGATTGGACCAGATTGGATGTGGTCTGGATGAGATGCGTGGATATGTGAGATATATTATTAGGGCAATAGGACAAAGGATGAATGATGCAGGCTAGCTGCGAAGGTAAAGGGATCTGGATGTGTGGATGTGGATGTGGATGTGCAAAGGTGCAGGGATCCAGATGGATAGAGGACTGGAGACATGGATAGGACATCCGAAGGTCCGGATGAGGCGTGGGAATATTATCAGATGTGGGTCCGGAATATGGGATATAACAGCCATATGCAACTCACTGTTAATGAAATCATCTCTGCTGTTCACCAATATAAATGATAACATACTAGGCTATATGCAAATGGCTGTCCATTCTTTGGGTGAGATGACTTCTTGCCATTCTCGAGGCCGGTCTGTAGTGTTTTGGTATAGATTGTGGGTAATAGTAGTGGAACTATCAGAGGTGAATGATGATGCTGAGCTTGTTGGAGTAGATGAACCTTGAAGGAGTGGAGACCACCATAGAAGTAATGTGAGGCGATTAGCATTCCCAGGTCTTCCAGAGAGCCCCTGGTGTGGCTGAGCATATGTCTGTCAAGACATCTACAATCCACGAGGGCAAGCAAGGTCAGATTCGGCATCACCGAACCCTAGTTGAACATAGTCAGAGACTCATGATGACATCACAAGAAAGATGCAGATGTCAAATCCAATGGCAAATAATGCTCAAAAAACCTAAACTTGATGATGGAATAGGGGAACATAAAAAGACTGTGTTTGAGCACCTTGTGACTCCTAAAATCATACATCGCCAGAACTGTAACACAACATCGTCAAGATCCCAATGTATGACATGGAAAGACTCAACAGTGACTTGGACCTACTTTGCTCTGAATTGCAAACCATGATACTAGACAAATTAAGCATGCCAGACCTAGCATCATTTGCAAAGACCAGGATTGAGAATGATGAAAGCATGAGGGACTACATGGATAAGCATTGCAGAGATGTATTAGGAGCATTTGTGAGAGATGTGGACCATTTTCTCACCCTCTTGGGACTGCACAGGTTCCATTGTGTCAGGTTCTAGCATGCTCCATCTTGTACAGGCCAAAGCGACAGCAGTCCATTTATGGGACATGGATGTATATGCCACAATAGAGTTTGAGAACATCATGATGGATTACTTCATACAAGGTCATTAACAAAAGCAGTCGAAAAGATGGATATGACTCATCAGTGGTGATAAAAGTTTACAAGCTTGAAAGAGAAGGAAAAAAGGCGGACTTCATCTTCAGACATAGCAAGCGCCATTGTTCCCATCCTGCAATATCATTTGACAGCTGTCATGAACTACATCACAGTGTGTTCACTCGTCTCTCTCTACCCCTGATGGACCACAGAGAAAAAGAGTTTGGTCAACCCTCGCTTATACTTAGAAAACAGCACAAACATACAGTCAGTATCGGCACTGATGAAATATGTGCAGCAGGGATTCCATGTGACTACAGAGCCATTCCTATTAGGAACTCATGACTGTCAATGGAGCACATACTGTCCCCACACAACCAGGAACACCTTGGGTTATGATACTCTATGCTGGATGTTCAGACCAGTGAACACACTTGGGAATATTCCAGTGACTTGTGATGATATGATGGTCGTAATGTGGTGCCTGGGAGGGAAAGAGTGTAGGGAGGAAGGAGATGAAGTCAAAGCTGCTTTCATTACTGTGGGGGGATAGTAGATGAGTACTACATCACCTTGAGCTCTGAATTGTCTGTATTGCACATGCTGTATATCAAGTCAAAAGCATGCCTTTGGACAGAGATATCCTTGTTGCAAAGAGATAGGATAATATCATTGGGTGATGTACTGCTGAAGAGATCTTGTAGCAACATTGAGTGCAAAGAGAGGTAGTCCATATGCAACTACAAACAATGAGGATTATGCATCTTTGACAAATAGCATGACTCACTCTTAGTTTCATTCAAGGCACAGCGTGAATAGTAGGTTCTCTGCCAGTGTCTACCTGAATCCTCAGTAAGGGCTCTGGGGAAGAGTTTGATGAAGTCAGCAGGAAACCATATGCTGGACATGGTCAATGATGTGGGACAGGTGTGACCGCAGAACAGATTAGAACATTGCATAATCGAGACATCAAGACTTAGTGATTGTACAGTCTGTGGTCTGCAGTCTATCCCAGTAGTGAGACATGAGAGTCCTGAGCTGGTGTTACAATCGTCCCACTACTTACTTTTACTCTGTTGCTTTCTCTGAGCTACTTCCTTTTCCAGCCTTTATGACTACTTCCCATACCAATCTTCTTTCCTATTTTGACCTATGTACTTTTATCTCACCATCGCCTCGGTCCGTGCGTGCATAGTATTGTATTTAAGCATGTGTACTACTACATAGAACCTCACTTCAATCTTACTAGATTTTCCCCTGAACTTTTCTTTGCTTAAGACCTCCAATCTTAAGTCATCTAAAGAATGATCTCTTAGTCAAGACACTCTCTTGACTAAGTCTAACAACCTTCTCTCTTTTGAGAAGCTATCTGAATCTCAGCAGCTAGAAAGCTCTGTCAAGCCTTTGCTGTTAGAACTATCCTGGTTCATAACAAAAGATTGAAGTGCAAAAGACAGACCGTACATCCATACGAGTCTACCAGAACCACCCCAAACCAGAACAGAAGAAGACAACCTGACGTCACTAACACCAAGACTCCAAGCACTATCCCTTGGAACCCCAGTACCGCCTTTGAATATGTCTTCCACCAAGCCAACCGAATTCAAGATCAACCACCTGCCCATTTTTGACAGCAACAGAGAGAAATCCAAGTCTTTTTTGCTTTCCTGTAATGCCTACATTGACATCAATGCAGACATCTACAAAACAGACACCCAGAAGGTGATCTTCATCACCTCATTCATGAATAAAGGAAACACAAGATCTTGAAAAGAAGAATTCCTGGAAGACACTCAGTTCGTCGACTCAACAGGACAAAAGAAAGGATATGGAACCATGAAAGAATTCAAGGAAAGCTTCGACAAAGCTTTCGGACCAGTAGATCCAGCTGGCACTGCGCTAGTGCAACTCTTGGAACTGAAACAAGGACCAGACGGTCTGCAGACATACATAGCAGACTTCCAGAGGCTACTCGCCCAAGCCAAGATCAAAGAAGAACACATGAAGATCTATCATTTCGAGAACGGCCTTAATGATAGGCTGCTAACAAAGATGTTCAATGCCGGAGGAGTACCCAAGAACCTCGACGATTACATCACCACAGTAGTTGACCTAGACAACTGCTACACCAGGCTCCAAGCCCACAGAGGAAGACTTCCTCCTAGGCAATTTCAAAAATGAAACAGCCACGGAGACCAGAGATTCGTCCCTGCCAGAGATAAGGATGCCATGGTAATCGACAGGCTCACAGGTGAAGCCAAGATAGAATACATGAGAGTTGGCAAGTGTTTCAACTGCCATCAGATCGGACATCAGGCATGGGAATGCCCAAAGAAGAAAACTCAATGTCCTGCAATTAGGAAAATAGAAGAAAGAGAAGAAGAAGAAGCAAGAAGAGTTGACGATGATTTTTAAACAGGAGACCTACATCGATGGTAGTATCTCCAGAAGAACATGTACAACTAATACAAGCTGTTGGAGAAAGAAAGGAACTCCGCATCCCTATGACTCTCATATCAAGGAAACAGAAAAACGTCGAAACGACAGCGGTCATCAATTCCAGGGCCACTGGAACTTATATCTTGGAAGAATTCGTAAAAAAGCACAGTATCAGAACAAGAAAACTTGAAAAACCCTTCTATATCTGAACAGTGGACGGAAGCTACTTCTCCAGCGGTCCAGTGGAACGGTACTGCACATTCATTATCAAAATCGACCAGCAAACAATGATAGGAAAATTCAACATCACCAGATTAGCAAAAAAGGACCAAATCCTTCTTGGAATCCCCTGGTCACGAGCTATGAACCCCACTATTGATTGGGCAAAACAGACCATGTCACTTCCAGCTACATCAAAATCCCTTGAAATGGAGCAATACATCAAGCAGACCTCTTCTCCTCAAAAAGAAAATTCTACAAGGAAATTTGATATGAAGGAAGACGTATGGAGTACGTCGCCAAATTCCTTAACTGAGCTCACAGATGAAGGAGAATATCTCCGACAAATCGAGGGAACACTGAAGTTCAGTAACAAGGCACAGGAATTCGCCTCCGAAGAAAAAGAAAAGAAAAAGAAAACTTTTGAAGAACTGGTACTGGCTTATCTCCACAACTTCTCTGACGTATTCGCGAAGGATGGTCTAAAAGAACTTCCCTTGGAAAGACCCAGTATCGACCATTGTATTGAAATGAAACCTGGGTTCGCTCCAAAAACGTCCAAAATATACCCGCTCTCTCACACGGAAAGAATTGCTATCAAAAAATTCATTGAAGAAAACCTTGCCAAAGGGTTTATTGTAAAATCCAAATCCCCACAAGCAAGTGGATTCTTCTTCGTCGGAAAGAAAAGCGGAGAACTAAGGCCGTGCCAAGATTACCGATTTTTGAATGATCAAACTATCAAAAATGCCTACCCTCTCCCTCTTCCCTCATCATTGGTCAAATGGTTATACGGCGCAAAATTCTTCACTAAAATAGATATTCAGTCCAGATACAACAATATTCAAATTCATCCTGATGACAGATGGAAAGCTGCATTCATTACTGAAGAAGGACTCTTCGAACCCACGGTCATGTTCTTTGGATTATGTAACTCTCCAGCCATGTTTCAAGCATACATGAATGACACATTCCAGACAGAACTGAATGAAGGATGGCTTGCCATTTATATGGACAACATGCTCATTTTCTCTGTAACTATCGAAGAACACCAGATGCATACATGCACCATCCTGAGTAAACTCCGAACAGAGCAATTATTCATGAAACCAGAGAAATGCATGTTCAACGCTGATGAAGTGGAATACCTCGGAATGGTTATTAGGCCAGGAAGTGTGGAAATGGATAAAGGAAAAATGGCAGGAATCCAAGAATGGCCCACCCCAAGAACGGTTAAAGACATCCGGTCCTTTTTAGGCTTCTGCAATTTCTACCAACCCTTCATCTCCCATTATTCAGACTTAGCCCGACCTCTTATCGATTTAACAAAAAAAGACACCCTGTTCTTGTGGACACCATTTTGCCAGGATACCTTCCAAAAGCTAAAAGATTGCTTTACCTCACACCCTGTCCTGCAAAACCCTGATCCCCTACGACAGTTCACCATTGCTACTGACGCTTCCCTCGTTGCTTCAGGTGCAGTACTGCTGCAAACGGACAGTAACGGTATCTATCATCCATGTGCCTACCTCTCGCAATCTTTCGCACCTGCGGAATGAAACTACCCTATCCATGATCGAGAGCTTCTCGCGATCATTTGTGCTCTTACTCATTGGAGACACTATCTGGAAGGGCATCCATCCCCGGTGATCATATTTACTGACCACATGAATCTGCTCTATTTCCAGAAGGCAGAACAATTGTCAAGACGACAGGCATGTTGGCAACTACTTCTTTCCTCTTTCGACCTAGAACTCCACCACATGCTCAGCACTAAATTAGTTGCCCCTGACACTCTTTCCTGACGCGAGCCCCTTCAGTGACAAATTCTGTATTATACGGGCCACCCGACCTCCATAATATCCCATATGAGATGGGCCAGCTGATCATGGGCCCATGTTGTGTATATTCTCAATGATGACAGATGGGCCGGGACACATATTATTTCCGATGGAGATGGGTGGGCCCATGTATGCCAATAATATATATATCATTAATGTTGACGGATGGGCCGGGGGAATATGATCATTCATGGAGATGGGTGGGCCCATCTGGGTAATATGTAGAGTAGGATATTATAGACAGCTGGGCTGAAGAGAGATGTAAGGCAAATATTGTTATATAGACGGGCGGGCCAACGTGGGTGTATTACATATATGGGTGGGCCAAGGTAGGGGAATATTACATAGACGGGTGGGCTGACGTAGGGTGTATTACATATACAGGTGGGCTGATGTGGAATGTATTACATTTACGGGTGGGCCGACAAAAGGGATATCAAATAGACCGGTGGGCCGAGGGTGCGATAAAATATTTATTACATAGACAGGTGGGCCGAGGTGGGGTATAATTATATAGATGGGTGGGCTGATGTAGGATGTATTATATAGACAGGTGGGCCAACATAGGATGTATTACATAGACGGGTCGGCCGACGTGGGGGATAATACATAGACAGGCGGGCCGACGGGGGTGTATTACATATATGGGTGAGCCTAGATATGTTCCATCAAGACATACAGCTGATGTAGCCACCAGCGAATCAAACACATAGGATACATGTACACTATGAGTGCATATACCTACCATCAACCACCAAATCTAAACCCCTAAGCACAAAAACATGAATCAATCATGTGTGGCATTGACCAATAATCCAGGACTGAAATGAAAAAACCCCACACCTGAACCCTGGTGTGCAACAAATCCTATTTCTAAGCATGGACACCAGAAGTACAACACTCACAAAAATATATATGTCAAATTTTCAGTGCCAAACCCAAAACTGAGATGTACCAACCCCC
>MU172290.1:123375-157514 GCA_016695485.1 Suillus hirtellus
AAACATAAACCATAAAATTTAAAATACTGACAAATGCTATCTCCAATGCTCCAAGTACCCTGACACCCAACACAGTTGCCGAGCTCCGGGTTGCCGAACCCCGACCTCCGAAATTTGGGACTCAGGACTCGGGGTTTGGCACTTGGGACTCGGAGCTCGTGACCTGGGACTTGACACTGTTCTGAATACCGAGTCCCTGATCCCAGATTCCATATTCACCCAACATAAACCATGAAACACAAAATACTGACACATTCTATCTCCAATGGTCTGGATACCCTGACACCCAACACAGTTGCCAAGCTCCTGGTCTCTGAACCCCAACCTCCGAAATTCAGGACTCAGGACCTGGGCGTCCGGAACTCGGTATTCAGAACAGTGTCAAGTCTGGAGTCCACAATGTCGGGGTTCAGGGTTTTGTTAAATGTGTATGGCAATAACAAATGTTAATTCGAGCATATTTATACATCTTCCCCCAGTCTCAAATATCACGTGCTGAGGTCCGGGTGTCGGGACTAAGTACCCCAGCACTCAGGACTCCCATATGTCAAGTCCTGAGTTCCAATTATCAAATACCAAGGCTTGCATCCAAATTATTTAGTCCCACATATCACTTGGGAAATGCTGAAAATTGAGTATTGAGGTCTGGATCACAATTGGTACATGGTATTCATTTGTTGGAATGTATATACATAGGTCACAATGCTTGCTCTTTGTTTGATCTTTCACACGCTGTATGGACCATCCACACTAGCCCATCCACATGATGGAACACCAGCATAAATATGAACAGCATCCCTCATATACCATGCCCATGCAATCCGATCCCCTTCCACATCATATACTTCATGTCTCACAATCCTTCCGGAAAACACAATCATACAGCTGGAATTGTACTTGAACTCCAGCTGAAGGTTTGGCATTGTCATCCAAGCATTAGAATAGTCCCCCACAGTGGTGAGAATGTCGAAGCATTCAGCAATGGACATGTGGTCTCGATGATGGGGGGTTTTCCGATTGGAAATGATGGAGAGGGTGTTAAACACGGATGCCCAGTACTGCAGGGCCTCCGGCATCTGTGGCAGATCCTTGCTTACTGCTATATTTCCAAGGTTTGACAAGGTTCTCAACCCTGCCCAGTACTGCTCAGGATGCATGACTCTGAGTGCTGCTGACACAATGGCTGCTGGCCTTGCAATGGCTTTGAGGATATTCTCACAGGAAGGTCCCTTCAATGATGCAGATACCTCCGGATCGGACACATTCTTTGGGATTGGTAAGTATGACTGCCGGAATCACCATCTCATCAGATCCTACCTTGTGTCCCTGTTGAAACCATGCCAGAGATAGATTGATGCATCCAGGAGTTGCTCCAACATCTTCCAAGCCCCAGTTGAACAACCTTTGATTAGTTCGCCAATTGCCATCAGCCCTTACACTTTTTTCGAGGCTTGGAGTGAGCAAATCGGTGGCCTGCCTGATTTCCTTCTGTAGGTTCCATTAATATTCAATATCCATCCAGTAACAATGTATATTACACACCTGGGTGGTGTCTGTCAGGGTGTCTGGGAGATACCATGCAATGATGGCACCAGATGCATCAAGAATTATTGCAGGTTCACCAACCAACCTTTTGCCTTCATGGCCAGGAGGACACCTCTCAAGCAACCTCACCTCTCTATTTTCATTATGCCCGGTGTCCTTCGGGGAGATCAATTTGCTATATCTTGCAATATCCATCTGCATCTGAACTGTCATGCAGGAATTTGAATGATAAATAGAATTTTCCGAATCTGCAAGAAGACCCACTGGGATTTTTAGATGCCTTTATGAGTACATCAGCCAAGCGATCGCACGCCATCACCAGATCAGTGTCTAGGTTGGGGGAAGGTATGACTGGGCCTCCTCCAGTCTTCTCTGCCTTGAATTTCTGTTCAGTATATTCCCCTGCTTCATAAGTCACAGTCAGGGCCCAAGTGTGCCAGATGTTTATGCTATCAGGAGGGGAAGGGGAAGAACCGTTCATGCTGGATGTTAATCTTGGGAAATCAGACGCTGAATGTTGGATGTCCGGACTTTGGTGTTATAGGGGGTGGAGATAGAGAGGATCAGATAAGGGAGCCATGGATAATTTTGGCTGCTGTCAAAGATGTATTATTATCCATTGCTCAATGAAATACTACCTGATTGGAAGTGTGCTGGTCATCAGATATTCATTTGTCAACTCCCAGGTCCCGGAACTCAGAAGTCAGTACAGTTGACCCATATTTGGGTGGTCAGAATTTGGCGTCTCATAGGGCAACACAAGCTTCATACTGCCATATCAGGAGATCACCTGCTGCTCCGGGAACTCGGTAACTGTGATTTATTACCTCCTCTGAGTAAGGTTGACTTGCTGGTCATCAGATATTCATTTGTTGACTCCCAGGTCCCAGAACTTGGAAGTCAGTATGGTTGACCCATATTTGGGTGGTCGGAATTTGGAGTCTCGTAGGGCAACACAAGCTTTGCACAGCCATGTCAGGAGATCACCTGCTGCTCTGGGAGCTCGGTAACTTTGATTTATTACCTCCTCTGAGTACGGTTGACTCACATTTTGGTGGTTGGAACTTGGCTTCTCGTAGGGCAACACAAGCTTCACACCCCAGATTCCACATTCTGCAAGACAACCTGTGCACCATCAAAAAGTATTAACTAACTTATGTGGTGAGTTCCGGGTCCCGGAACTTGGAACTCGGTACAGTTGACTCAAATTCTGGTGGCCGGAACTTGGCGTCTCATAGGGCAACACAAGCTTCGCACTGCCATGTCAGGAGATCACCTGATGCTCCGGGAACTTGGTAACTTTGATTTATTACCTCCTCTGATTTGGTTGATGTACAACTACCTCAGCTCCATCATGTCTACAATTATGATACACATGGGCCCACCCATCTATATTGTATACCACCCTCAGCCCACCCGTCTAATACAACATTCCATACAACACCCTTGGCCCACCGGTCTAATTAATATGCGTCTGGGCCCACCCATATAATACAATATTTTATAATACCCTCGGCCCACCCATGAATGTGATAACAAGTACCTACCCATCTATCTCATACACATCTACCTCAATACACCCATCTGCATAATATCCAACTACCTCGGCCCACCCATCTACCTAATATTCATTTACATCGGCCCACTCATCTACTCTATATATTCCCTGCATGGGCCCACCTGCCTCCATCAGGAATAATTTGCCTCCCAGCCCATCCGTCATAGTCGAGAATATTTTATCATGGGCCCATGGTCCGCTGGCCCATATCATACGGGATATTATGCACGTCCGTTCTCTCATATTATATGGAGATAGGTCACTGTAGTATGTGGCTCAATATCTGATGTAAGATTGGTAGGTGGCTTTTCATAATACTAAAGTTAATTGTTCCCATCTTTTGCACTTATGCTCACATTCCCTGCTCATAATGCCATCCTCAGAAGAGTCAAATAAGGCATTCAATGAAGCCACCACTGAGGTCCTGCAAATTTTGGCAAAAGCCTTGCAGTTGACCAATGGTGCTGCCGGCCACCTGGACATGGCAAAGGAAATGGTGACCATCATGATCAGGATGTCTTCATTAGTCATGAACTCTTACCTAATCCATCTCAGACTCCGGCATTTCAAACACATGCATAGTCAGCAACAGTCATTTTGCTGATATTACTCTCAGTAGCCATAGAATTGATGGAGCATGTAGATCATGTTAGCCAGTCATCATTTCTTAGTGTCCCAGTGTGGAAGAATATCAAGTCAAACGACCAACACATAGAGCACCATCAGTTGTATCTCAAGGCCTATAAGGCAATCATAGTATTGATCCCAATGCCGATTTTACAAGCTCCACCTGTTAAGCTGCCAACTGATCCAGCAGTGCTCCCTTCAGGTGTAGCAAAGTCAAAGACACCCAGCAGGTCTATAGTGTGGAAAACACTGATGATGGTATGCAGCGACAGTGATGAGGTGGAAATCATTGAGGGTATGACCCAAAGCAATGACCTCCAGAAGAGGAAGCACACATCCAGTGGCACAACTGAATCTGAACTGGTTGCCACTTCCACTCAATCCACCAGAGATGTCATTGCACCAGTAATGGCAGAGAATGACATGGCCAAGGATGTTGCACCAGGAAATACAGATACAATGCCCACCCAGCCGAAGGGCAAGGCAAAAAGCAAGTGGGTAGAGATAGTAATCTTGTCTGGGTCTGACATCACAATGGACAGGAAAGGCAAGGGAAAGGAAGTTGTGCTGCCAGTGGAGACAGACTGGGGGATCGTGGGCAGAAGAAGTCTAGAGATGTAAGTTCTAACAAGTCACCAATTCAGGGAAATCATTCATCTACCAAATCACCACTAATGGCACCTACCAGTGGTCAACAGAAACCATGGTATGAGGCATAGGTACGGAGT
This sequence comes from Suillus hirtellus, assembly GCA_016695485.1. Classification (NCBI taxonomy): domain Eukaryota; kingdom Fungi; phylum Basidiomycota; class Agaricomycetes; order Boletales; family Suillaceae; genus Suillus; species Suillus hirtellus. The sequence continues at coordinate 127,834 of MU172290.1, forward strand.
ATTGTTTATCTATCTTTCTGTTTTCTTAATCACTTCATGCTGCAGAAATGGGCGAGTACTGCAACAACCATGGTGAAACAATGAAAAAGTCAAGACATGTCTAAGGAGCACCAAGCAATGGCCACCACTGAGTCAGTTGGTGACATTGGGATAGTGTTGGAGGCTAATATCAGGGCTGTAAGCAGTCAAAATGCCTTATGTCTTCCTCCTTTTCATGCAGTGCAGAATACTGCCAATGCTGCCATTCCACACATGCCTCCTCGACAAAGTCAATCCCCTCCATCATTTGCCAGAGACATGGACATTGACCTGGCTGGTGACACAGTTGCAAGAGATTTGCAGGCCATGACACTGGAGGTGAAGACTGGTTTGAAGTCCCTCCTTACAGTTGTTTAGGATATGATTCACTACTCACTGGGGGCAGTGACCAATTTGCCCATGAATCAAAAGTTGAACCCAGTGTGATCTCAGACAGACTTGGATCACCTTAAATTCTAACAGAAAATGATACTAACAATTTAGTTTTTGTGTGCATTTTTCTTAGTTTATATCAGCTTGAGCTATATTGTCACATATGAATTTTGTTCAATATATACACACATTTTCACCACACATCACATTTACTCTGTCACATTTTTTTGTTCTTATTTTTCCCTGGGGTCACATGATGACCACATTTTTAATAAGTTGTGAACTTACAGTTTGAATAAATTCAAATTGTAATTATTTTATGTTTATTCTTTTGTTATTGGAAGCAAGCTGAGATATTTTTGTCTGTAAATGCAAGCAAAATAGTACTTTAATTTTGATCATAGTCTAAACAACTGTTAATTTATATCACCCTATGTTCTTCCTATGTCTATACTGTTGTTTCCCTTATTTATAATAACAAACACAGTGTCAGTTGGAAAAAGAAAACTTAACAAAATGTGAGGATAATACATACTGTGTACTGTAAACAAAATTGGTGATAAGATACAATCAGACTTATCTTTGTTGGTGAATCAAATTTTGACCAAAGTCGACAGTCAACAGTTGATTTATCTGTTGACTATTAACTGTTGACTGTCAATGTCAACTTTGATCAAAATTTGATTCACCAACAAAGATAAGTCTGATTGTATCTTATCACCAATTTTGTTTACAGTACACAGTATGTATTATCCTCACATTTTGTTAAGTTTTCTTTTTCCAACTGACACTGTGTTTGTTATTATAAATAAGGGAAACAACAGTATAGACATAGGAAGAACATAGGGTGATATAAATTAACAGTTGTTTAGACTATGATCAAAATTAAAGTACTATTTTGCTTGCATTTACAGACAAAAATATCTCAGCTTGCTTCCAATAACAAAAGAATAAACATAAAATAATTACAATTTGAATTTATTCAAACTGTAAGTTCACAACTTATTAAAAATGTGGTCATCATGTGACCCCAGGGAAAAATAAGAACAAAAAAATGTGACAGAGTAAATGTGATGTGTGGTGAAAATGTGTGTATATATTGAACAAAATTCATATGTGACAATATAGCTCAAGCTGATATAAACTAAGAAAAATGCACACAAAAACTAAATTGTTAGTATCATTTTCTGTTAGAATTTAAGGTGATCCAAGTCTGTCTGAGATCACACTGGGTTCAACTTTTGATCCATGGGCAAATTGGTCACTACCCCCAGTGTGGCAAGAGGAAATACTGAATAAGCTATGTTTAATGTTATATGAACAGGAAATGAATTAAGAAGCAGATCTATGCATTGGACCAGATTGGATCTAAGGGTCTGAAGTCTGGAAAAGAAGCATGAATATATGGGATATGACATGTATGTGCAGAAGAAGATGGTGTACTACAGAGTCATGATCATTCAAAATTTCTTGGATTACCATTGGAGGAGATAAAGAAATGCTTTCATGTAATTAGATCAGCAACATTGAATTCAGCTCTTGCAATGTCGATTTGCATTGTTTGCACAAGGGAGTTGATGGATTATGAAGGTGTGTATATGAATTCTGATAGGCAGCAATCAGTTACTAATATTGGTTTGAAATGAAGGCAAAATTCAAGAATTATGTTGAATACCAAACATCAAGCACTTGCTTACAGTTTCTGTAGATTCAGTTTCAAGTTCAGTAACATCATGGGAAGGCATGTTGCTCCTTGATAGTCATATCAAAGGCAATGTACCAGGTGCAACAGGTTGGGTGTGTTTTGAGTGTTATTGTGCACTTGAGGATGACACAATGCCAAAATTTGCACTCACTAATAACATGTGGATCATACCCATCTCACATGAACTTGCTATTTTGACACTTTCAGAGGAACTGTTGATCTTTCGACACTTTCCTTGTTGTTATGTCTTCAAGTTGTATTCAAAAGAATCACACAGCAAAAATCCTAGTCACATGCAGTGTGACATGGCTGGCAATGCAACATTGTATAACATGGATACAGATGATGTTACAAAGATGATAGGAGGACCATTTCTATCATAACCTATCGACACATTGGCATCAGTACTTGGAATAATGTACATGGAAACAAAAAACTTGCCACAGAATTGGTTAAAGTCAACATTTTGCATTCATTATGCTGTGGTTTTCTAAGCACTCACTTGGCTGAAGGCTAGCAATCCATTGTATGTGGACATTCAAATTTCAGAGGACTTGCTCACACAGCTTGCAGAGGATGAGGTTCCTGAAGAAATCATTTTGATCATTCATCATGAAAATAGTGACAATATTGCAATATGTGAAAGTGAGAAGTATGTACCTGTATATGATGGTGAGTTTATGACTTAGGTTCGATGTAAATATTATATTGATGTAAATTTGAAGAGTATGAAGATGAGGTTATACCAGAATTTCAAAATCAAGATGGGGTTGGTACTGTGAATATTGATGCTAAAAGTTCAAGTTGTAATGATTAAAATAGTAGCCATCTTAAATGACATTGTTTTTGCAGGCAGCAATGTGATACCATTAAAATTTCTTGGGATCACAGATACAGAACTCAATAAATTGCTGTTAAATGACTTGATGAAATATGCACTTATCAATATGGATGCTGATGAAGAAGGATATGCTGTTCATCACAGTCATGATCCTGTTTCTGATTTTGCTCAACCTCAAAAAGTTGGAGAAGAGTCTGAATAGATCAATCCATTGACTACTATATATCCAAAGCTCTTTCCATATGGAGTCAGAGGCATTGAAGCAATACATACAAAACTGTTGGATTTGATGAACATATTTTATGGATATTGCAATACCACAATCATCAGTTCTGCACCCATCATTTATTTCCCTTTGTCAATTTTTGGATCATTCAGAAACATAAAGCACTTTAATCTGCTTGAATTCAGATGTGACAAAAAGATTTTGAACATGATGCATTCATGATCAACTCAATCACAGTAGTGGACCTTGAGCAAGCTGAAAAGGAGGAAGCTGAAAATAAATTGATATCAAATCCTTGAGTTCATCTCCTTTGAAAACATGTATTTGCCACATCAAGTCGAGTTGTTGGTTCTGACAATTGCCATGCTCGGTATCACAGACAAATGTGGGGGACATGTTTGTGTCTTCATGGTCCAAGTATTCGGATGACACTAAATCCAAGCAATAAATATGATCCTATAGTACAAAGTTTTGCTGGAGAAACCATTCATCTGGATGGCTTCAATCCTCATCTTGATCCAGACAGTAACCAACAAGCTTGAAATATTGCCAAGGATCCATTTGCAGCAGCAAAATACTTCTTTTTCATCATCAAAGCCATTCTTTTGCACCTATTTCAAGTCAATGCAACAAGTCATTAAGTGCTCAGTGAGATAGGGTTCTGATTGCAGCAAATATCATTTTCTCTACCAAAAATTGTGTGGGAAACCATTATGTCAGCATTTGAAACTTCATTATCTTTTCATTCTGCATCTCTACTGTCTCATTGGCAAATGCCTCACATACCTTCTGGATCTCCATAAGTGCACCTCCATGTCAGTCTTTAGTCTCTGTTACGAAGACCTTACTGACCCTCTCCCCTTCTTCCATATTTCATCATTTGCATTGTTCTATAAGTGGTGTTTTGAGACCTCACCTGCATGTCAGTTTTTGGTTTTGATTCTGGACACCTTATTTGCCTTCTGTTTTCCAGGCCATTTTTAGTCAAAGTGCCCTTGTGAGTCCCTCATGTGTTGGATGAGGACATCTGTCCTCCTATCACAATTCACGACATATGGGTTTCAGTTCTGGATGCCTTATTTGCCTTCTGTCTTCCAGGCCATTTTTAGTCAAAGCACCCTCATGAGTCCCTCATGTGTTGGATGAGGACATCTGTCCTCCTATCACAATTCATGATATATGTGATTACCCTGAATATTATGATGCTCTTTATTATCCCCAATACCACCTGCAATTTTTGCCACCTCTAAAACTTCTTCTGCCTGGCTTCTGAAGTGTTTGGTGTCACATCATCAATTGTGTTTAGTGTATGAACTTGTGTTCACTGGTTGTATCTCATATGACAGTGTTGCAATTATTGTGACCCACCATGACATGTCTGTTTTACTGCCTCTGGCCAAATTTGAGTGTTGGATATCATCATTGTTCCATAATATGTCATCTCTCCCTCGAACTGTCTGAAGATGTTCCATGTCTGCATTCATTGGAGGCATATCCCCTGTGGTTCTATTCCAGTGAAGACATCGTCAGATCTCACCTGAATACTCTATTAAAACCACCTCTTGAAATTACTTAAGCATGTCACAAGGACAGAAACATCATGACATAAGAGAAAATGGCAAAGACCAGTGGAGTCGGGAACTAATGTAATGAAATTCACAGTACAAGGTGCTGAAATCAAGGTGCTGAAAGTTCCAATTTTTACTCTGAAATAATTTGCTGAAATTCTGTTCAAGAATGACAGAAATACACATTGCCTACCACTGTGACATTCATGTCACAAGCCACATGAGACACTGTGTCACCTTTTACACATTTAGAATTTACCAATGACAGGAACTGAACAGATGACCTTAGCCATCATACATAGCATCACTACCACTGAGCCATGGTATCCTTCACAGCAAGCATTGATCAATATAAGGAACCCAAACATACTTTGAACATCCTTCTGAAAAGATTTTCTTTTCTGATAATGTCCTTTGACCAGACATAGAATAAAACATGTTTAATAATAGTGTTAATAACATCAAACATCAACTGGAATACAAGAGATGTTATTAACACTATTATTAAACATGTTTTATTCTATGTCTGGTCAGAGGACATTATCAGAAAAGAAATTTTTTTCAGAAGGATGTTCAAAGTATGTTCAGGTTCCTTATATTGATCAATGCCTGCTGTGCTTGGTAGGTTTAACTACAAATTCTAATATATACCACCCTTTTCCTACATTTTTTGCTATGACATTCAAGTTCATTCTTCAAACTCATCATTTGTTATTTCCTGTTCCTTTCCCCCGCCCAGCAAACACTTATCTATCTCTGCAGACTGTTACTGCAGCCTGAGCATATCTCAGTGTTATCATGATTGTTAGAATGTAGAAAGATGCTTATCTTGATTTGTGCTGCACAAGAGTCAGCACAAGACCAAATTCACAAGCAGGTTTCCTGCCCTCCCAACAGCTCCACCTGCTTGTGTCCCTCCCCAAGCTAACACTTGGATCAGCCTGACACAGTCAGGTTGTGCCTTCAGCTCTTCCTAAGCCAGACAAAGCTGGAGAATTGGATTCATTGGAAAATAGCACTGAAAGTGGTGCTGAATTCAATTCATTGGAAAATGGTGCTGAATTTGATTCAGCACTCCAATGAAATTAACTACATGCCATTTCAGTAGAAGTTACAATGAAAATTTCAGCATCAGTACTTTTTCCAATGATTTTGATTGGAATCACTATCCACAGTGTCGGCTGATTTGCCAACAACACTACTGCTAAATAGTCACGTCACATTCAAGTTCACACGAGTCACTCCTGTGATCAATTCCGAACCAAGGCAACCTCCTGGCTCCTGCTAAACAAATAAAATGAGTCTTAGAAAGAGGTACGTATCTATTTCTTTGCTTGGATTCCCTAGCTTATTGTCCCTAGCAAACTCGACCTACTTGTTCGCGTCCGGTATTCAAATCCACTCCCCGCGCCTCCATGTCCGCCAAAATTAATTGATATCCCCACAAATCCTTTGCGCTATGCGCAGCCAACTTTTATCAACGTGGTCACCAACGACACACCTCTCCCGATGATCGTCGACGCTGAATGCGGCATGCCTTTAGATCTTGGGCGGTGGGAATATCTTTGGGAAGAGAATGGCAACGATGATAGTACATGATTCTTTTTCAAGGGTAGTCTCATGATATTAATGTCCTACAGCACTGAATCCTGACCCGGATAACCTGCCTTCCCTTGACCCAAAGGACCGACTTCTTCTAGGTGATCCCTCAACATATGCTACACCCTACACCATACCCACAACATCAGGGACATCAACACCTCTCCCTCCACACGTACCCTGGCTCCGAAAGACGGAGTATCTTAGCCGCGAAGGCGTACAACGCACTTCATCATCACACGAATCGTGCATCATCATTTGTATTGTATTTAACTTTAACATTCCTGATTCATTATCTACAGGAAACAACTTCTGCAACCCATTAATGTCTCGCATGAGGCACAGCTTCAAACCATCGAAGCCGGCTTCACCGCTTCTACGTCTCTCGACCTTTCCACACTTTCTCATCCGAACAAGACTGGTGTCACCGCTATCCAATCATACGACGTCCTCCCAGATGCCGACATCTGGGCGAACGCGTATGATTTATTCCGCTTCAATGAGCGCCCAGGCGAACGACCTATAGACACGGAGGACCCACGGCTGGACTGTGCGATTCTGCGTCCGATGGAGAGCGACGGTGACCACTTTTTAGCGTATTACTTAACAAAGGAGGACGCCGATGCCCTGGAATTTAAGGAGGAGCGGTTCGCATTGAAGAGCGGTGAGGAGAATAGGACAACGGCATTCCACTTCGTACGCGACTATGAGACCGTCAAAATCGAACAAGAAGTGCCCAATGAATTTTTACTTGTCCTCGACAATGGAGACGCAGGTGAGCGTGGGCCAGGCGCGTATTACAAGAATATCGAACGCAAAATGACACTCAAGAAGAAGCGGATGAATGTATGTAAACTCCTCCAAACTCTGCGCACCTCACCCTTTCGTCCAATCCCTTGACTGCCTAATAACTAATAATTGTCCGGCAGCAAAACGACACCTATGCAGACAAATGGCAAGTTGTGCACATTTCGCACGTGGCTATGAGTAGCGACGAACTCGAGGAGCGTAATGAGGCTCTCGCGGAGGTCGTAGATCCACTATACCTCTTTTCACGCGACGCTGAGGGTGAGGTAGATGCGGATGGTGAAGTGGATATTGGGGGGATAGAGATAGGTGCAGAAGGAGATGCAGAAGGAGATGGGGGAATCATGGCAGAAATATTTTAATTTCGTACGTCATCCCGGTCATACATCCTTCGCGTAGGACGCACTGCCCACGCTGCACTCTGATCTCTGCGTTGTTAATGTACTGCAGAGGCCCATGTTGAGGACAGCCTCGGTCTCGAATATTTACGCCATGACAAACCGCTACATCCACCAGGGTCCAAGCACATATGAAACATGTACCGAAAATATTTGTTTCCTCGTCTAGTTTCAGCTCCAATTATCGAACCTGAAGAGTCCCAAGTTGCTTTTGTCCCTTTCAAAAAGTCCTCTATGCGCGGTCATGCTTGCGGTAGTAGAGGTGGTGGTGTAGGAAGATTCGGTAGTGTCATGACAGTGTTGTGAGTGATGAGCAATAGTTAAGTTATGGCCAAAATGAGAACAGGGCCAAATGAACGGTGCGGTAGTAGATTGCGATTAAAGAATAATATTGGTGTTTTAAAATACGCCTTGTAAAAAGAGCTACACAAGTACATGCAAACAGGCTAAGTCCATTCAATAATTAATGTTAATTAGTCCCTACAGTGCAAATAGCATTATCACCACGATGACACTCCCGAATGCCATCGTTCTACCTATCTGCGTCGATGCAGACCTAGTTACCTCGCCAACGTGGCCATCATAGAGGCGTGCTGGTAGCGGTTGCAATATATGCATTCCATGCCTGCACTGTGACGGTGGGGAAATAATATGTGAATTCGGTAGTCGCGGAGCCGTAGTAGATGGCAGCCTGTCCTGTCATGATCTCATTTGCCAGTGAAGAGACCTCGCCACCTATGACAGTCGCAGATCCCGAGGAAGTGTTGGTGACCAACCCAGTCTGGTTGTTTCCAAAGACGAACTCCCTAATAAAGACAAAACCCTTCGGAGTTTCTGTAGTCTGAATTTATGACACTATGAATTATTAAGGACGAGACGTACTGATTGGGGATTTGTGTACCCCACGAGGTGGCCTGCGTGGTCAACAAGGACATAAGTCCAGTTGCGTTCCTGATGCACAATACCAGCAAAATCGCCATTATCATCATACCATGGTGTTGATGGTCTGCGCGTGAAACCTTGAACACCGCCAAAAGTAGTGTTCTAGGCACAATGAGCCGACATTTCTTCACAAACCAGTTATCGTTCAACATACTTGAATAGTAACTGAGGAAGTGATTAACACTTTGACTCGACTGATAGTAGCTACTCACTTTGTGAACCAAGGTGAGGAATGAGGGAGTCATCATTTCCGGAGAATATGACAATAGAGACGTTGTGGGCTGTGGCATTCGTGGCCAAGTCTGTGAGGAATGCCATAGGTCTGTGTTACGTGGTAAGCACCAAATCTGATAGGGTATACAAGGACCACTGACTCAAGACCTAGAAAAGAGCTCAGTCAGAAAGAAATTTTATGCGAGAGGGCAAATATAAGCTTACTTGGATCACCATTAGTATAGTCTGAGTCAGGATCATTAGTCGAAGGAACCCTTGAGAACAGTCGCTGACTAACTGTTGCCGAATGGGTAGTAGATGGAGTCTGCCCAATCCATGCTCGTCGGTGCATGAATAGCAGCGCGAGTTTGTGGATTGTTCAAAAAAACTGACCCATCGATAGGTGCCTCAGGGTTTAGGGCATCTGGAATATTATATACCTACGACTTGCAATGAGTACAGCGGCGAGAGCAAAATATTACTTACGTCGAACGTTCCTCCAGAGTCCTTACTGAGTGCTATTTTCTCCATAAGCGACAGCCAAATAATGAAAGCAATGAACATACACCACGGGAAGGTGAAGTTGATGGCATAATCCAATATCTCATCGTAAACATCGCACCCATACCATGCGTCGATGGTGCCATTTGCACGGCCTGCTAAATCACGTTTCCAAGCATCCCGCGCACGCAGGCGCTCATGTTTGGACAGACTAGTGGTCCGCTTTGCCAGACGTGCATTGTACTTCTGTTCCATTTCGGCCAAAAACAGCTTCTTGGAGAATTGACCTTGTCGGGCTCTGTATCGCCTCGATGCAGACATACTAGATGGGTTATCTCCAGGAGTGTAATTCAGGGTTGGGAAGTGTCCGTTTTGGGGATATTCAAGGGTAAGATCATAGCCGCAAAGCGCTTCCCTGGGGACATATTAACAAAATCGCAGAAGTATAATTCGAATACGAGTACGAACTGCTCACGGAAGTACTCAAAGACATCGGTGTCATACCCGATCACCTGCGGATATGTCTCGATGACGCTAAGCTTTAGAATGTGAACACTGTGAAGTAGGTCATCTAGTGAGTAGAAGGCTCACCACCGGGAGAAGTTCAAATGTTATTCCAGAGGCAATAGAGCCATCTCCGATAGCGATCTTAGCCAATACAACTGGCGGATTCTCCATCTCGAAGTAAGCTTTCGTTATGTAAGGCTGTTCCGAACAATGTTAGTTCTGCGCATGCAGCAAGACAGTACACTTGCTATATACATGCCAGCATAGCTTTCACCCGTTAGGTGTAATGGGCGCTTAGCCAAGCCGGGGAAGACCTTGACAAGATTCTCCAAGAACCCAAACTGTGTGCAGTCAGTGAAAGTGAGGTGCAAGTATGATGTGTGTGTGTACTGACGAAGTCCGCCGCCATTTGATCCTCGTCAAAAACTAAAGGAATATGTAAGCTGAGGCAAGCCTCGTGGGATCTAAACGTACTATAACCAGTGGAATCAGCAGTTCCAAACCCAACGCCGCTGACGGGATGATTTCTATTGGAGAGTGGACATCAACACATGATACAACACCTACACTGGCTGGTCTATCCAGACGTAGTCTGCCACTGTGTTCCATGCATAGTGGTTTTCCAATAACGAATAGTCGTTTTGTACATTGATTGGGCCATTCTTTCGCCAATTGTCAAATCCAGAGTCGGCAGCGATCAAGGTAGAATGAAAGACAGACCTCAAACAATAAGCCAACAAGACTTGATGAGCCGGGTCTGCAACGGTCTCAGCACCAACATGATAGACAGTGGATATCGTATCTCCTACCCTCCATTTAGCCAAATACCCCATGGTGCGTCAGTCGAATCAGAAGTGAAAGAACCCTCCTCGCTCTCAAATGCCCAGAAAAACAAGGTATCATTAGGATGACCCTCTCTCTGAACAGGAATGTTCCCTGCCCAATTACGAGGGAGGGACCATGTAACATTTGGAAGATTCTCGGTCACTTGGAAGTCTAGGTGTGTAGTGAGCCTTCCTATTACGGGTGGGATCAAGGGTTGACATACAGTCCTGCCACTCCGTATTGTAGCTACAATTCGGCATTCCCGGGTACACTTGAGGCCAGCTGCTTGGGGGAGTGCCAGAGGTCTGTTGTGCCTTTGCAAGTAGAATGAAAGATGCAGCAGTGGCGAAGACAAAGGCGTGCGACCGAGACACCATGGCGAAGAAAACAAAACCAGCAAAAAGCTGATAATTTACGAAGGTGAGAGAATGTGATGGCGAGCTGCGTTCTTTTATATCAACGACCAGGAAGACTTGGGGCACCAACGGTTGAATATGGAGTTTATGTACAACTAAAGATCATCTCACACTATTGTGAGCGGGAATTGTGCCGGCTTCATTTACTACTCGGACAATAGCTCAGGGAGCTCGGATTCGGTTATTGTTAGCACCACCGATACATCGTCGATTCGTTACACTGGAAAAGGGCTGAATATGCCGCTACCACGTTCGTGTGGTGGCTGCCAAAGAGATCTCGTATGGATGGCCTCGCATGCACCAGACTGCGTGCATGTGCAATAAGAAGATGAAGCGGAATCGAATATCAGCCTAATCTATATAAAGAATCCTCAAAGGATGAGGCGGGACCGCAAGCAGGTCTCAGGGCCCGGAGTCATCGTCATCCCAATTGTCCCCATACAGGTGCTCGTTCCTCCCGAAAATATCATATTGGCGTATATAGTCATATAACGCGGACAAAAGTGTGGTCACCTGAAGACGGCCAAACCATTGATCATAGTACTTGGACGAAAGAACTGTAATTCCTCATCTATAACAAGTACTATCAATGGGATCCGATATCACCGCGGAAGAAATCGCAAAAGCTGCAAAAGTTGCATTCGAAGAGTCTCAGTTGTTTCCTGCTACTGTCCGAATAGATGCCCTTGCAAAGATCAAACAGCAGCTCGAGGCTAACAAGGCTGAAATATTCGCAGCAAATAAGCTGGATATGGAGGTGCAGCATCGTTTCTCGGCTCAAGATCCATAATGATCCTCACACATTCTCTGCTTGCATACCAAGGCGGCGCAAGTCGAGGTCGACGCAGGAAAGATGTCGAACGCCATGATGAAGCGTCTCGATCTCGGAAAGGGCGATAAATGGGATTCCATGCTCAAGGGCGTGCAAGATGTCGCAGACCTTCCCGATCCAACTGGTGTCGTCTCCTATACTTCACAGCTCGATGACGATCTCGAACTGTATCGTGTCTCATGTCCGATAGGCGTTCTTCTTGTGATTTTTGAAGCGCGCCCTGAGGTTGTGGTAAATATTGCGGCTCTGGCGATCAAGTCAGGTAGGCCTGCTATCTCCAGCTTGTCATATGTGCATACGAACAGGCCACTTTCAGGAAACGCTGCAATCCTCAAGGGCGGAAAGGAATCGAATCACACGACACATCTCCTCGCCAAGGCCATCTCGCAGGGATTGTCACAGACCTTACTTCCGAGCACGTATGTCCAAGCCATTCAAACGAGGGCAGAAGTTTCTGCACTGCTGGATCTTGACCGCTACATTGACCTGGTCATTCCCCGCGGAGGCAACAGTCTTGTGAAGGCCATTCAGAATAGCACGCGGATACCAGTCATGGGACATGCGGATGGATTGTGTCATGTATATCTAGATGAATCCGCTGGTAGTCAAAAAGCCGTCCGCGTGGTTGTGGACTCAAAGGTAAGTCTCTCGATTGTTGAGGCAGCGATCATATTCTCACGATAACATATGCTAGACGGATTATCCATCTGCTTGCAATGCTGCAGAAACTCTTATTGTGCACACCTCTCTTCTAAATACGGTGTGGCGAGAAGTTGCACAAGCACTCTTGGCAGCAGACGTTCATCTATTATGTGATTCACATACCTTGTCAGCACTTGCCTCACTTCCCAACGTCCCCGAAAGGTTCTCAAGTCACGTCCACTCGTCCACAGAATCATCCTATTCTGTCGAGCACCTTGATCTTACGATATCTGTCATAGCCCTCCCCTCCCTTCATTCCGCAATTCAATTTATCAACTCTCATTCCTCCCATCACACGGATTCTATCATAACCGAATCCGAACGTGCAGCGTCTACATTCTGCAGAGGCGTAGACTCTGCAGGGACTTTTGTCAATGCTAGCACACGTTTCGCAGACGGATTCCGTTATGGCTTCGGAACTGAAGTTGGAATTAGTACAGGACGGATACACGCTCGTGGGCCGGTGGGTCTCGAGGGACTTGTCACCTATAAATATATATTGAGGAGCAAGGCGGAGAGGGGTCATACCGTAGGAGAATTCGGGGTAGGAGAGGGGAAGAAGAGCTTCAAGCATGCAGCGATTGCATCAACCAGTGTACCATTCTAACAAAAATGACTAACGCAATAGTTGAAATAAATAGATCCTCATGATTGTGCATCCTCTTCCAGTTTTGCCTTCTTTGCAGTAGGGCTGCCATCACCTTCTCCGTCGTCTGCCCTGCGTTTAGCCGGTGCATCTAATTCAGCAGCTTTTTTCTTCTTCTTCACAACCAATGATGTCAAATCGTTAACCACTGCTGGTTGGCCAGGGACAGATATCGACTGAGCATTCAATTCCGCATCTAGCGCTTTTGCAGCCATCGCAGGAGCAGACTCTGTTGGCTCACTGGGAGTTGTTTTAAGTTCCTCCACCTATGCAAAAGCATGGTCAGTATACACTTCCAGAACCTGCACGACTCACCTTCAGCGCGAGGTCTTCTTTCAGTCCTTCGCATTCCTTCATTTCGGCTTCCATCTGGCTCCTGGTCAGACGGCGCACACCATCTGTGTGTACGTCGGAGCCAATGGCCTTGCCCTTGCCCTTTTTGTCTGTTTTGGCTTCCCGACTAGATTCAGGGAGTAGCTTTCCATCGATTCCGTCATGGAGTTCTGCTAGGCGAGCATCAACGCTTTCCAGAGCCTTCTCCGCGTGCAAGATAGCATCCGAAAGTCGCCCAGAGGTTAGGTCAAGCACTATACTGAGCTTATAGTGTGCTTCAGCAATTTGGCGCGATGAAATTGGGAGAAGATCGAGCTTAAGTGCGAGTCCCTCTGAGTAGTCTGTAATAGCTTGGTCGAATTTCTCTATATGATAGTCTGTTACTATGCGGATACTTAGCCGAGTAAAAGGTGGGCGTACCCGTCTCGAGAGATACATCTCCGAGGGCAATATATGTCTCAGCAAGTTTCATTTTGACTTCGTCATCTTCATCCTTGCCTTTCTCGTAAATTGCACGCGCGAGCTCCAAGACTTCCCATGCGGCATTGAAGTCATCTTCTGGCTCTCCATCTTCCGCTTCAGCATCCTCTTCACCCTCTTCTTCTGCAATCGCGGCTTGACCGAAAAGGTCAATGCCTTCATCTGCATCTCCGGAAAAGGATAGAATAGGACCCTTTCCATTGGCGCCAGTGCTCGAGACTACGAGATGATCAGCTGCACCCACAAGACGTAAATAAAACGCGTCACACACGTTTCCCTTCTGCTTCATCTCCGTTCTCGGGCTGCTCCTTACCCAAAACCGAAGCCTGTGATATCGCGTTCTCTAACAGCGCTTTTCCATACGAGAAGTAGAGATTAGCTGTTTCTGGTGCATCCTCACCCTGCTTCCTTGTTCTATGGGATGAGACACACACAGCGCGTCAGGTCCACAGCTTAATGTGTCCAATTTCGATCACGTACTGAAGTTCCAGGGCAGTAGCATAATATTCTACTGCTTGCTCATATTTTTTTAGGGCGAACGCACGTCTCGCGTGTTCAAGAGCGGTCTCCACAGTCATGTCTGGTGCAAACGCGTCGGTAGCATCTGCCCTCGCTGCTTTAAGTTGTTCGCTGCATTTATGATGAACACCATCAATAAAAAGCACCAGGTATTTTCGGGGCGCAACTCACGAGGCCATCTTGGAATGACTTAGACCGTCACTTGAAGTGGTAAGGTTGGTGGCGGTAAAGAACAAAGTGCAGCCAGCGGCGCGAAGCGTGACGCGACTTCCGATCACGGTGACTCGGGGTCTTTGACGCTTAACTTATGGAGTCCTCAGTGAAAAGTAAAAGTTGGTATTCAAGACGCTTCCACAAGCTCGACTACTAGATTATACAGGAGACAAGTAAAGAAGAAATGAATGGGAGGTCCAGGCAACGTGATATCCGAGCGTAAACGATAGTGGGAACTTGAGCGAGAGATAGCAATAAGAGACAAAATTGAAAAGGAATAGATGCGTGGATAGGACAGGTCAGGACTAAATAAGCGATGCGGTCCCGGTTTGCTGTTGGAAAGACTGTTGCGAGGGATCCTGGGCTCCAGGGTATCCAAAAGGGCTCCTTCCGTAACTGGATGTAAAGGATGAGGATCCATTGGTTCCGCTGAACTGTGGCAGCGAGCTCATAGTGGGCAGCACAGATCCCCCTCCGGCGTTGGGCGAAGATGCAGCATACATCGTAGCCCTGAAAGGGTTGGCTCCACCGGTTGCCTGGGGTCTAAGACCTACCCCAAGCGTGGATCTTATATCTGGCTGTAAACTAAGAGCACCAACACCAGTCGGCTGCTGTCCGATACTCGAAACATCAGCGCCAAAAGCAGAAGTTGTCCCGCTTGAGGCTAGTGGAGAAGACAAACTACCGGATGTACCAGTGATACTAGGAGTAGTGGGACCGGATTGTGGTATTGGAGGTAGTGATTCTAACAAGGAAGCGCCAAAGGACGATGTGGGTTTAAATGGCTTGATGCCACTAAAACCGGTCATTTGGGGTTTTAGCTGGTCACCTGAAAGTGACATGGAAGGAATGTTAGAGTTTATGGTGGCTCCCGTAGGTTGCGTAGACAGCGGAGAGAAGGAAGAAAATAAAGAATCTGATGCAGTCGTGGTGGTCTGTGGGTTGAGTATTCCAGAACCGCTAGAACTGAATTTCCTGTCCTCTGGTTTTCGGCCGAATGCAAAGGACGAGGCAACACTCGATATTGATGACTCCCCACCAGAAGCACCTGGCGGTCCAAAAAAGCCCGTCTGTTGTGGCTGTGGAGCCTGAGGCGGTGCAAAATCGGTAGGTGGAACATTATTCGAGCTTCCGCCAGCCATGGCCAACTCCATCAGTGTTGGTGGCTTTGGCACTGGCGGGGCTGGCGTAGTTGGCACTCCAAACGGATTGCGCGAACCAGTCTGATGAGATTTGACAGGTTGTGCTACTGGTGGCGAGGTCGAAGATGCCTGTGTTGTGCCGAAAGTTGTGAGGGGAGTCGAAGCAGGTCGAGTAGGGACGTCAAATGATGTGCGCGCCCCATTGATCTGTCCAAACTGTGTACTTGTGGAAGGCGTTTGCATAACAAATCCGTTCGAAGACCATGACGGCTGAGACTGGGAAGCTGGCTGGAATGGTGGGTTGGTTTGTCCAGCAGGTTGTATCTGGGGCAAGAAAGCATTCGTTACCCCAAAGTTGAAAGCCGGTGTACTAGTCCCCTGCATCATCACCATGCTCTGTCTAAATGGGTTTGCGCCGGTAGCTTGCGGCTGCAAGAAACCTGTGCCTTGCGGCATTATAAATCCAGTAGGTTGTGGTTGCAAGAAGGTGGAAAAAGGTCGATGTTGGTGTTGAGTGGATGGCGGTTGCTGACTGAAGGCGTTGGACTGAACTGACTGGAAGGACTGAGGGAAGGCAGTAGCCTGCGGCTGAATTTGACCAGGAAAACCGAAAGGTTGACCTTGGAAAGCACCTGTCATTTGTCGCTGAACGAAAGGATTGGACACTGGCTGTTGACGGAAGTGGTTGGACGTCGGGCTGTGCAAAAATGAGCAAAGTCGTTGGGATCTCTGCAATTAATGGTGGCTTACCTGCTAGTCGGAGGATTGAACATGGTAGGTTGATCTTCCTCCACAGAAGCAAAGAAGTCTGCCATAGCCTGAGTAGCTTCAAGCTTGGGTGCGAAACTTGAAGTTTGAGTGGATGAACCATTTGCTGGGGTAGATGTGGATGCAGTGGAAGTTGCTTGCGATGATGAGGCTGGAAGAAGTCAGATGGTGACTCTCTGAAAGTGGACTCAGTCACCTTTAGGCGCCGAAGATAGAGCCCCACTGCGATTTTTGCCATTTCTGTCGACAGCTTCCTTATTTGTCCTGTACTCAATCCTGTTTTGCTCGAAATTGGGGTCGTTCAAGTATTCTTGGAGTGCACCCGCCAACGATACAGGGGCCTGATGGCATCTGTGAGTGGTTTAACAAGCGCAGGAAAACCCTACTTGCATGCTTCAAAGTTGGAATAGGAACGTTGAGTAGATTCTGCAATTTCTTTGCGACGCTCAAGTACTCCACCACTCGCTCTGTCTGAGTGCAGAAATGTCGATATATGGAGAGTGCCTGCTCCGCGTCAATCTTTGACATCTCGAAATAGTGTTCTGAGATTCCTTTAAGCAAAAAAATGACACGAGGATGGATAAACAAACCTAATACATTGATGACGCCTTCATTGCCGGCCTGAAAAAGAATGAGTAAATCCTTGACGAGCATGCGGAGCGCAGTTATAGTTAATTCGTCTTCTAGATCATCGAGATAGAACTGATAAATATTGTGTAAGTGATCTGGCAGATTCAGACGTGAGGCGTACCCTGCACTCTACCAGGGTGTCAATCATTGTTTGCACAGTCTTAGTCTCCCGGAGTAGGCCCTTGTCCACTGTCATGACGCGTAATTTCCTTCCCATGATTGTTTTACTCCTTTGAGGCGCCTTGGACTTGGTAGATGCTGACTTTGGGGCCGGGGCACTAGAATACGCCATATCCTCTTCAATGGAGTTATTGACGCGCATGTCACGATTTGACTCTGCCTGGACACGGATTGCATCATGCTTCAAATCACGATATGCACGTATGCGGGAGTCCAAATAAATAGCGTAGTGCTGAAGATTCTGGGGAGCGTTGTATCCTAAGTACACCGATAAAATAGAAGTGGGTCTATATTTCCATGAGAATGATGACTATGAGCAGAACATACCTTCCCAGTTACCGGCAGACACATTTCGCAGACGAAGGATTTCCGAAGAAGATAGATGAGATAAGACGTTGTCTGTTGCTCCATTGCGAATCATGGTATGGAGCACGATCAGTGCCTTGAACACAACCTATGCTAGATCGTCAGTTGTAGTCTAAGGTGCTATAAGGCTTATTGCGCACAATTGCATTAGGTTCGCGAAGGCGAGGAACGAGCGCTTTGCAAACGTCATGAACAGCACCATCTTCTGACCAAGTAGCAGCAATTATAGGATCCAGGTACTAAGGGATCAAAGTTAGTGTGAAATTCAGTGATATTGGTGTTATTAGAGAGATACCTTTGCCTTTGGAGGAGCCGCCTTTGGTTTGCAAGCTAACTTGACTGTCTTGTCGAAGCTGGACATTGCTCGAAGATGATGTTGGTCATAAGTCATTCACATATTCACTGCCTAATTCTCATACAAACTTCAAACTCAGCTCCGCCAGCTTCCGCCCATGCCCCATCCATAAAACATCTAGAAGAGTGAAATATTCAATCATCTTATTGAAGTCTTTGAAAGTAGCTTCACATCACTTTCCGTTGCATCCGAGCTATCTTCCAAATTGACCGTTGACCGCAGGTCCACTGGTTTCCTCATTTGCTGTTGCCACGTGGAACGTGGTTAATCTTGAAATTCCTTCTGCATGACTTTGGCATGACTAGTGTTTCTCTCGCTTTACACGTTCTCTTAGTAGTCGATTAGTTATTGTGCCAGTGTTGTCTGGTACTCGCCATTTGCTGCTGTTTCGCCGGTTGCAGGCGGAGCTCAATCAATTCACACTGGTATCTGTCTACCGTGGGTGTTTGGGCGTGGAGAGTTCATTCTGCACGCTCTGCTCACGTAGCAAGGCTCTCTGCACCACACTCATTCTTACTGCATAGGATTTCCCATATCTTACTCGACCATGAATTTTCCTGCCAAACTCCTAGGGGACAACGTAGTCACCAAAGCCTCCTCATTGCTGCGTCACAGAGGCATCTCCATTCGTCACATCGTATTTGCATTCGCCTCGTCTATAGCACTGCTCGTGCTTTATTTCAACTACTTCCGACGTACCGGCTACTCGTTTCCTGTCAATGTTGTGCACTACGCCCCCGTGACACCAGAGGTATGGACAGACAGATCCTTCCAAGTTAGGGATGCCTTCTTGCATGCCTACCATGGTTATGAGCGCTTCGCATTCCCAAATGATGAGCTCCGCCCTTTATCGAATACCAGCATCAACAAGTGAGCTTACGTGTACCTTTCAATTACCCCACATTCGCTCACGTAACAATACAAAGCTTCAATGGATGGGCCGTCACTGCAGTTGACTCCCTTGACACAATGCATATGATGGGCTTAGAACAAGAATATAAGCGCGCAATGACAGCTGTACATGACACAAACTTCACTTTACCCACAGTGAGCGATATCCTCTAGCATCTCTCAATGATGCTTAAGTTGCCTATAGAATACCCGCGTGCCATTCTTTGAGACTGTCATACGTCAACTTGGCGGCCTCCTCTCTGCTTATGCGCTGACTAATGACGACATATTGCGCATCCGCGCTGATCAACTTGGCACAATATTGGCTCCTGCATTCGAGACCGCCAGTGGTTTTCCCAAGTACGGCGTAAACACTATTAGGTAATCTCCATTATTTCCAACCCATATAACTTCTACAGGCCTAATTTTTTGTTGTTGCTTCAGAGGTACAAGCGACGGGCCATTAGTTGGAAGCTTGGCAGAGATTGCAAGCTATCAAATGGAATACGCCTATCTCGGTAAGATTACTGGTAAGAAGGAACATGTGGACCGAGTGAGTCTAAAATAAACTGTATCGCACATAAGATTGAGCCTATTGCACACAGGCTACAACCGCCACACGTAACTTTTTCAATGCTGATTTGCGCCAACACGGCGGTATGTATCCTATGTATTGGAATATATCGTCGGGACAGGCAAAAGACGGTATGTGCGTGATGCATAGTAGATAGGCTCCTGCTGACTGCATTCTTGCCATGACCAGCCCACCTTTCTGTCGGTGCAGCGTCCGACAGCGCCCACGAGTACATCCTCAAGCAGTACCTGATGACCGCTCGCAAGGACAAGGCAAACCTGGAGATGTGTAAGATTTCGCTTGCCAATCTTTCGTTTATATCTAATCACTCTTTGTAGACCTGCGCTTCACCTCCCATGTCTTCAACAACTTGATGTACATTTCGCCGAACCGCCACCTCTTGTACGTTACAGATTCGAAATTATATAGGACCGGCAATCGCCCCACACACAACTTCGAGCATCTATCTTGTTTTTTCCCTGGCCTGCTCGCCCTTGGAGCTCACACTCTTCCCTTAAATAATCTCGAAGAGGTTGGACTGAACTTTACCGCGCTTGCAGATGACCTGCTCCCCAAACAGAAATTAGGCTATGAGGCGCTTGCCTCATTCGGTCTCAAGGATTTACATCTATGGGCCGCCGAAGGGCTGGCACAAACCTGTTACTTGACTTACGCAGACCAGCCGACAGGGTTGGGACCCGATATTATTAATATGCTATCTGGTGGCTCGCGTCCTGAAATACTGTGGATGGACGCCATGCAAGACTGGAGAACGTCTGGTGGAATAGGTCCCCCACCTGGAGTGGGTGATAAGCACCCTTGGGTGGGAGATCGCACCCCTAGGAATGCACGAGAGCGTGAGATGGCGTACGCTATGAGGGACTACTACGTTAAGAACGCTGACTACCAACTGAGACCCGAGGTAAGGAAACAGGCCTCCATGATGTTACATTCTGACATCCGCTTTATAGACTGTAGAGTCGCTTTACATTCTTTATCGTGTTACTGGTGATGTGAAATGGCGACATCGTGGATGGGACATTTTCCAGGCGATCGAAAAGGAAGCGAAGACTCCATCGGGGTACGCCAACATTGACAAAGTGGACACATACGACCCACGACAGCTTGATGTGATGCCTAGGTTCGTGCTTCACCCATGCGTCTCCTTGTATTTCTTATTAATGCCGTTATGACAGCTTTTTCTTGGCCGAAACGTTGAAGTATCTCTATCTTCTCTTCCAAGAAGACGACCTCGTTCCCTTGGATAAGTGGGTGTTCAATACAGAAGCACATGCATTTCCTGTCTTTGAGTGGACAGAAGAAGAGAAAGAAGCATATGGTGTTTTATGATATGTTCTCCACACACTCCTACTAGATTCAGCGGTTATCGTTTCACCAACTGTCAACGTACAATCCCAATCGTTGTTAATATCGTATTGTGCCGTTCATAATGTGTCGTAGCTTGCATGAAGCTATATGGTCAATGCGAGCTCGTAAGTCGTCAGTAGGTTATCGGTGGTGCCAGTCGGTGGGCCGGCCGGTTCGGAACAAGTGTTCATGAGGTTACCAGGGTTGGACAACGGAAGCCGCCACCAGCGTCAAAGACCCTTCTCTACCACTGGTACCCCATCTCTGCAACGCCATGTCGATTTTGAAACAGGGCGAATTTGTTGGGTCTCTTGATTGTGGTACAACGTATGGCTATGAATTGACTATGAACTTCCTCGTGATTACTGATGGTCAGCCATGTTTGCAGTTCCGTGCGGTTCATCATCTTTGATCAGTACGCAAACATCGTTTCCCAGCATCAGTCAGAGTTCCCGCAGTATTACCCGAACCCAGGGTGAGTAGTCACTGGCACCCCCTAATTCTAACCCTATCCTTACTGGCACTGCATGTGGCAGGTGGCATGAGCACGACCCTGAAGAGATACAAGAAATCTCAGAGCAGTGCATCACTCAGGCTTGTGTGAAACTTGAAGAAGCAGGATGGGCCAAGGAGAGCGTGAAAGTCATCGGTACTTGCGTTCATCCTACTCAAAAGGTCCTTGTCCTTCATGAATTGCAGGAATTACGAATCAACGTGAAACCACTGTTGCATGGAGTAGGACTACAGGTAAACCTCTGTGTAAGGCTATCGTTTGGACCGATTCTCGTACGAAGAACACTGTCGCTCACTTTGAGCACCTGTTGGCTACGACTGGCATCGAGGTAGAGCCTGGGCAATTCAAGACAGGAGAAGAAGGTGTGGAGGCTCTACGTGACATGTAAGTGATATAATTCTACGTTCTGTGATTGCTCATTCTTGGATAGTACGGGCCTGAAACTCTCCACGTACTTCTCTGGGATCAAACTTCGATGGATGGTTGACAACTACAGTAAAGTCCAGAAGGCCCACCAGGAAGATGATCTACTTTTCGGAACAATCGAGTCGTGGGTTGTTTATGTAGGTGTCATTCTGTCAAGGAGTGCGATGGATCCCCCTGATGTACGCACAGAATTTTACAGGCGGTGTCCGTGGCGGCATTCATGTTGGCGAAGTCACAAATGCATCTCGCACCCTTTTGCTAAATCTGCACGAACTTTCTTGGGATGAGCGTTTACTGGCTTTTTTTGGTTTCCGATGGTCAATACTACCCAAACTTGTGTCCTCCTCCGAGGTGTATGGCCATCTGTCTCATGGCCCACTGAAAGGAGTTCCTATTGGAGGACTTATTGGGGACCAACAAGGCGCTTTAGTAGGAAACAAGTGTCTCCGCCAAGGAGAAGCCAAATGTACATATGGTACGGGTGCGTTCCTCCTATTCTGTACAGGAAAAGACATTGTCAATAGTAGTCATGGACTTCTGAGCACGGTAGGCAGCCTTCTCAGGGTGTCGTGCACCATTTTTCACGAGTTTCTTGTAAGGTGGCTTACCAACCCAGTCCAGGGGCTGCCCCAGTCTATGCACTGGAAGGAAGTAGTGAGTGTGTTGATTTTTTGGTACTACACACATGTGATAACCTGTTGTAGTTGGAGTTGCTGGAAGCGCCATCAAATGGTGAGATGCAAGTCTTGATTTACTGCACTCCTTGAGTGTTCGTGTCAGGTTGCGGGACTCCATTGGTTTCATCAAATCCGCCAGCGAGATAAACACATTGGCAGCTTCAGTACCTGACAGTGGAGGCGTGTTCTTTGTAACTGCGTTTTCTGGCCTCCTCGCACCATATTGGGATCCCGGTGCTGCAGGCCTACTTATTGGTACGCTGAATTTACCATGTCCCATTGACGCGATAGCGAGTTTCAAGAACAGGATTATCCTCGTATACCACTCCCGCACATATTGCTCGTGCGACTATGGAAGCTACTGCTTTCCAGACTCGTGCAGTTCTTGAGAGCATGAAACTTGATTCACGCGCAAAGCTCGAACACCTTAAGGTCGACGGAGGCATGACCAATGGTGATGTTTGTATGGAGATCTTGGCGGATATCGGCGGTTTTGACGTTGTTCGTCCTGACATGAAAGAGTGTGTGCATATCTATAACAAGAACGGAGGATTACACGCTAACTATCAAGGCAGATCAACCGCCCTGGGTTCAGCACTTCTTGCTGGCTCAGCCATCCGATTATTCGGTTGGGACATATCTAAGCCAGCGACGTTGGCGGAAGTCAATACCCAAGGCAGTCGAACTTTCAAACCCCATATGCCCGAGGAGGATCGGGAAAAAGGGTTCACTACATGGCTGCGTGCCGTCGAGAGGTCAAAGGGCTGGGATGAAGGCGTTTACGAGTGAAATGGAAATGATGTGATGAAATATAATTTTGGGTGCTTTTACATACTGAGTAACACACTACCGAAACTTCTTAAGAGGATCAGATTTTTTTTTCCCGCCGCGGCCTCCGCCTCCCCCACCTTTGCTACCGCGAGTACGAGCACGGTCACGACCGCGTGCAGAGCACTTTTTGAAAGGTACGAAACCAACTTGAGACTCTTCAGCTTCGATAGCTGGAGTTGAAACTAGACGAGGAAGTAAGTATTTTGGTACATGTTTCATATGAGCCTGGACCCTGGTGGGATGTAGCGGTTTGTCATGGCGTAGATATTCGAGATCGAGTGGGTTGTCCTCAAAATGGGCCTGTGCAGTACATGAGGAACACAGAAGTGAATCGATCAGTGTGCTTACTTTGAGTTTCTCTGAGTTGATAATCTCAGTTTTAAGTTCCTTGATTCTAGCCTCTTTGATAGCGCTTCTTGTTACAGACCGCAGTGCGTCGTCCATTCGATATCGGAATGCCTCCACTTGTTTCATATCAAATTTGTACTCCTGTATTTTGGAACCACGTGCCGCCTGCTCTTTCTCAATCTTCGCAAATATAGCCTCGTCATTCTTTGCGCTTTCAAGGCCACCGACGACCTTGTTTTTACCCCATTGATCTTCAGGGACGACATAGGATAATGACATGCCTGTTCGACCAGCGCGGGCCGTGCGTCCTACGCGATGGGTATATGACCGAGATGATGTAGGTAGATCGAAGTTGAGTACACAAGCAACGTCGACAAAGTCTACTCCACGCGTAACGCCATACTCTTTGTCCGACTTCGTACGGCGTTTCTGTTTCTTTGGTTTGGAGGGGCCAGGTTGAGGAGCATTTTGGGCATGCTTCCGCTTTTTAGACGCGGGTTCAAGCTGAGTGTCTTTGTCCGAGTTTGTCTCCGCGCGTTGTGACGGCGTCACTGAGAAGCCGTAAGAAGCAATCAAAGCTCTAACAAATGTTACCTGCACTCGTCGCCAACACCATCTTGAAGTCTATCTTCCTCAGGTTCATCGTCAGAATCAGCTTCCGCATGACCGCCGTGTTCATCAGTCGCAATGATATAGTCGTAAACACCCTTGTTAAACTCCTGCACCGTATGGTATCTATGAAATGTTAAGCGTGAAAACATGTCACAAGTTTTATCCAACCTGGAATTAAGGGGAAGCTCAGAATTTAGCACACAGCATTTTATTGAAAACTGTTCCAAGAATAGTTTCAAGCGGTAGCAACGGTCGACGTCGTTGACGAACAGTATGCATTTGCCCTTTATGAGGCGGAGTTTGAGGATGACATATGTGAGAAGGAATTTGTCAACCTCGGAGCACCTAAGCAGGGATGAGAGTCAACAAGTGATGACTCAATGCAGGACTGACTGAACAGAGTATTGGCTGAGGAGTAAGGTTTCATCCTCATCTTCTTCCAACTTCAGGATGGCCTGAAGACCGCAATCAGCAAAGACAAAAGTTGGTGAGTTGGTGAGCTCACTGGACTCCGAAGAGCCAAGCCTTTCAACGCCTCGACATCATCTGTCATGGTTGCACTCATCAAAAATGACTGATACACCTTTGGGAGATATGCTCCAGAAAAGATCTGTCGAACGTCCTCATCGTGCCCATAGGACAATATGAGATCAGCCTCGTCGATGACAAGGGATTCCAGTAGAGAGAGGTTCAAAGTCTGGATCGATATGAGGCACACTCCATATGTACTGTGAGGGTATGACACACCTTTGATTGAAGCAGCCCGAGGGCACGAGAAGGAGTTGAAATGACGATGTCTGGCTTATCTGCGAGAAGTGCACTGGATGCAGTCATAAGCAAAATTATATGAGTAGCAGAAACCATCTCACCGTTGCAGATGTGTAGAGGAACCAGTGGCAGAGTTCATAACGATAATCTCCTTCTCACAATAAGTGAGAAGTCTTTGAAGGCATGCCGTGACCTGTTCGGACAATTCGCGAGTGGGCACAAGGATCACAGCGCGTGTCACTTGATAAGCTTCGTCTGAGGCAGACAACGACTTTTGCACGAGTCGATGAGTACTTGATATATGATCTGAATATAATACACCCACAGATTTTGCACTAAGAATTTTCTGCACGACTGGCATACAATATGCGGCAGTTTTGCCACTGCCTGTCCGAGCTCTTGCAAGGATATCGCGACCTTCCAGAGCGATGGGCAAGGCTTTTGCTTGAACGAGGGTTGGACGAGCGAAGCCCATGTCTGCAAGGGCGCGTAGTATGCGGGCGTCTAGTAAATGAGCAAAAATCGAGAATGTTGATTTAGAGTCAACCAAGCATGCTTCCACCATGTTTTCCTTCAAAACTGCGTATTCCTGCAGTAGGAGACAGCTGCTAAATGAAGGTTGAAGGTTGATGCTTTTGAAGGTCGTGGTCTCTCAGTACTTACTTGTAGAGTTGTGATGGACCGCGTTTTCAAAACTCACGGTAAACTAGCCAAGAAAGGTATGTTCCCGGCGGCCCGACGAAAGCCGAGCTATGTAGAGATTAGTAGCAGGCTGCAGCCACTTGGGAATGAAGATGCTCGTCATTTCTCTCTGACTGTTCTACATCTACAGCAGGATCCACAGTGACCATCATGAACGAAGTGGGACAAATTCGAGTCCGCGAAGACGACTCAAATTCCGCTGAGGGGATGAGCAAAGTTTTGTGTGGCATGTACGTGCATTTGAACTATGTCATCTTGAATCCAAATCCTATTAATTTCTCTATGAAGTTGTCGTAGACAGTTTTCCAGGTATACATGTCCGGGGTGCAACGTGTCTTACTGCAACCTGACATGTTTTCGTTCAGAGGTAGGTACATGACCCACTTTCAATAACAAGGCGTTCAAGTTGTGCAGGCTCACTACCAATGTTCGGAGACATTTTATCGAAAAGAAATCCAAACAAGCATCGAAACGAAGTCTTCGAAAACACATGAAGAGAGGCAAAAGATGCTCCAGTTGCTGAAGCGCCTCGAAGAGCAAACTCAGGAGGAAGACAGCAGCTTGCTGCGTGACCAGGATGAATCCGACAGTGACTCTAGCGATCTTGTCTCTAGATTTGCCGATGTGGATATTTGTGCGTGATCCTGATTCGCTAGCTAGTCCCTAACTAAACGTGGCCTGTTTAGCTTCAGCATCATCCGACGAATTACTCAGACTTATGACCAAGGAAGAAATAGACAAGTTTTTCAACGCGCTCAGGGATCCAACCAGTCAATTGGCTCGAAAATTACTGTCTAGTGAAGAATTGCAGTCTGTGAGGCAGGAGCCATGGTGGGAAGCTTCCTTGGAAGGATCTCCGAATTCGAGCGGGAGCATGCGATATGGATCAAAACCTGCGCTGATGGAGTTCCCGCTCAAGCTCGTAAAAAGCCAGGCTATTAGTCCCTCTCTGATATACAATGTTAGTGCTGTCCTGTAAGTCTTTAAAATCTGTCGTCACTGGGTGATCTCCTGATCGTAATAGTGTTGCTTATGCGTTTGCCACCCGTCATCTATCTGTTTCACCATTATCCTCTACGGAAAATGATGCGTCAGATGAAGCAGAGGCGCGTAGAATCATCTCGCAAGCTGTCCCGTTCCTGGTAGCCCGTCGGTCACAAGTGCTGTACTCGACGTTGAGCAGTGCTGTCACTGACGTGTGGTCACGCTTTGACCCCGTACGTTTTTTTCTCATTATCAATCACCGAGGTGATACTCAGTCCTATTCAAGGGAACCATGAGCGGCGAGTCTTTGTCGGCACTGTTACTTGATTCGTCCATCATAGCGAGACCCAGATTAGTGGTCGCCACATCTTCCGATAACAGCTTATTGAGCGATCATTGGTCTGTTACATTATTAGCCGCACTGTCAGACCTCTCTGGTCTTTTTGCTCCACGTTCAGTTGGCGTGCCTAGTCACATTCAGATGAAGCTTAGATTTTATGCCGCTCAAGTCCTCTCGACACCTCAGCCTGTCCTTCGCGCGCTTGCAGACGAACTGCAAGATTACGCGCAGGCCCTGAAAGCAGAGGTACGATCAGTAATTGGCAATCCTAGTCTCCAAGGGAAGAACCTTGACGCTTCGCAACCAAAGCCTGCGCCGAAACCCAATATTACAACCAGCGGCTGAAGCTTTGGGCCATCGGTTGAGGACTCGGAGTATCTTTAGTAACGTGGAGGCTCGATCTGTTGTTAATCGGCGACTCTTAAAAATACATGACAGTATGTGGAGATGCACGATACTAATAAAATGGGTGGGGGTCCGTAGACGCCGTGAAATCATGAGATGCGGCCTTATTTATGCATACACCTTGTGCGCTTAATGCAGCCAACAGAAAGCCATTTTTTTGGTAGCACGGCCTACTTCATACGTTCTCTTCCATCGTACGTATTTCATACGCCAAACTTTGTGTCACATGAAGTAGAGTTCGTGCATTTTTGGGAAAACATTGATAACTCTACAACGCATCCACATAAAGATATAATTTTCGGCGGATGGATAGTCTGACATCGAAAGTACAAGACCCACTAGTAAAAAATCATCAGCATGTTGAGTCCAGCGGTGACTTACCGGCGTCACTACCACGCAGAAAAGTGCACCTGGCCTTCCCAATAAGTAGCTTTACTAATACAGGACAAATATGTGTGCTGTCAATTACTAGAATAGTCGTTTGTGCTAAAACCTCAACACCAGCCATAAACCTTGCCCAAAATCCTGCACATCCTTAGATATATCTACATACAAGCCTCAGGGAAACTAGGTAGGTTCTGTTCCATGTACATTCCACCCCAATGCTAATCCAGCTATTTCTGTTTCCTCACTAAACCATCTGCTCTGCTATATGAACTGTTCCCACAACTTTCCTTCCCCTCCCTCATTGTCATCTGTGATGTCAAGGCTGTCAGCGACATGTAGGCTTGGTTCTGGACATCACCCTTGACAAAATCAATGGTTCTGGTGCTCATCTCCCTTTGTTTGTTGCCCCTTGTCAGTGACTCTGGTGTTGGCAAGGTATGTTGCTGCCATGTCTACCAAGTACCTACTAACTACTGACCTGATGTTGTTCAACAGTCTTGCCTCCTCCTCTGTTTCGCAGATGACATGCACACTGAGAGTTATAGCACTGTTTGGTGTTAGGTATGTTGCTGCCGCTCCTACCAACAGCAAGTACCTACTGACTGTTGTTCAACAGTCTCTCCTCCTTCTCTGTTTCACAGACGACACACACACTGAGAGTTATATAGCACTGTTTGGTGTTAGGTACGTTGCTCCCATTCCTACCAATACCAAGTACCTACTAACTACTAACTGTTGTTCAACAGTCTCTCCTCCTCCATTTTGCAGACAACACGCACACCGAGAGTTATATAGCACTGTTTGGTGTCAGGTACGTTGCTTCTGTTCCTACCAATACCTGTACCTACTAACTGTTGTTCAACAGTCTCTCCTCCTCCTCCATTTTGCAGACAACACACCAGACAACACACACACTGAGAGTTATATAGCATTGTTCGGTGTTAGGTACATTGCTGCCATGTCTACTAATACTAACTACCTACTGACTGATGTTCAACAGTCTTGCCTCCTCCTCCATTTTGCAGACGACACGTACACTGAGAGTTATGACACTGTTCGGTGTTAGGTACGTTGCTACCACATCTATTAATACTAACTACGTACTGACTGTCATTCAACAGTCTCACCTCCTCCTTCATTTCGCAGATGACATGTACACTGAGAGTTATATAGTATTGTTATGTGTTAGGTACGTTGCTACCACATCTATTAATACTAACTATGTACTGACTGTCATTCAACAGTCTCGCCTCCTCCTCTGTTTCACAGACGACATGTACACTGAGAGTTACATATGACACTGTTCGGTGTTAGGTACATTGACACACCTTCTACCTTGCTTTAGGAACATCCCCCTTTTGTTAATTTCATAATTTTATCCGGCAGGGCTCGCTGTAGAGAATCATGCCTCTCATGGTGTGATATGGTAGTTTTCATCAAGGAGTATACAGCACGAACTCATAGCATTACTCTGTGTGCTATCCACAGCAATTCCTATATGAGGCGCAGCTTTCCCACGCAACGCGCCCCATGCGCGCACCATTCCCGCGCTTCGCGATGTATACACGCATGCACGCCCTAAAGCGCCAGCCATCCAGATGCATCCATCCACTGTCCACCATGTTCTCTAGTGTGTATATTTCTATTTCTCTCATTGCATATTATTACATCTTTATTTTTATCATGCATTCTCACTCATATATATATTTACATACCTACTCGGTAGCGC
>MU172290.1:174563-258426 GCA_016695485.1 Suillus hirtellus
TCTGGTTCATAGACTGATGCTGATAGAGGTGAAAGTGTAATTGTATTCAAAACATTGAGTCTACTAATCTACAATGGTTAATATATAATATACAATGGCCTGGGTAGTCTGTATCTGTTCCTCATGCTCCATAAGGTCTGTAGCATGCCCCAAAGCAGTGTCATCGACAATATCGTGATCTGGTGAGTGATCGATTTGATGTCATAAATATATTCAACTGAAAGACAAACGTACCAGTGGCAGATTGATAATGGTTCGAACACTCTACTGCACCAGACTCATTCTCTACCAAGGAGCCAATCTATTGTCCATGACCTCGAATACCTGAGAATCCAGGTTGTGCCTCAATCTCATCTATCTGGAATAAATATACAGAATTGACTGTGGAATGCAGTTTCCAGCGCTTCTGCAGCTCCTGACCCAGTGGAGGATTTGAGTCAAGGAGTTTATTGATGGTTGCAGACATCTGTGCACCCTCATCATGAATGGCAGTCCGCAGACAATGAACTTCAATGTTGAGATGCTCAACTTCTTCATACACATGGCAAAGCTTGAAGAATTTGACTGAGCCTTCTCGATGTGTAGGCTTGGCCCAGTCAAGTTCACGCATGTCAGTGTGTGAATATCGGAGAACATCAAACTCACCCAGGAAACTATAATCGGCTATGTCCTTCCATGATAAGTGTGGTCAGGGAGGATTAAGGGCAGTAGCTTGCACATTATACTTGTTGATGGCATTCTGAATTGCATCTGAACATCTCTGCAACGCCTTTCCGATCTGTTGCCATAATTTGTACCCTGCTAATGGTGATCAGCTTCCATCAAACACAACACCATTTGCTTACCCATTCCTGGAAGTGAGAATTTGGATAGTTTGAATAATCGCATGACCATGAGATGCTCTAATTCATCGAGAGCTACATGATACTTCTGGAGCAATACCTCATCCTTGTACTTGTTGTATTCATCACCTCCGACTGTCCATCGCTCTTTGATTGTGAGCTGACTCTTGATATGGGCAGTGAAAGCTTCAGCATGCTGGAGTTTAGTGTAAGCAGTGTCAACACAAATTTGGGCTTGACTAAGAATGGCGTTAATTTGATGTATGTCACCAACAGGGACACTTGTCAGTGCCTGATTGGCAGCCTCTTGAGCCTTGTTCCATCTGACCTTTTATGAACTAAGTGAGGGAGGAAGAACACACAATGTCAAACTCAAACTCACTGCCGTTCATTTAGGTCATCAAGAACCTGAATATAGCGAATTTGGAGTTGGTTGCTGAGGGGCTGTTCTTGAAGAGATTCAAGATATGATCTTTCCTCAGTATGGAACCGAGCAAAGTCGGTGTCAGTCAGGTTGAGAGCTTGTTTAATGGCTGACAGTTCAGCAGAGAGAGTGTGTATGAGGGTTAGTGTTTCTTTGTAATGGTTGTGTAAAAAGATGCCTGTCAATGCTATTAGTTGATCAAGTATTGGCTGTGTATGACATGAGATGTACTTAATGCTGCATATTTATCTTGGTCCCAGAAGGTGAAATGCTCCTTGATCGTTTGATGGCGATGAAACAGAGAGGCATGTCTAGTGCTTCATGCAAGATCATTTGAAGATGAGAATACATGCTCACATTCCTCACCCTCGGTCAGCCCAGTCCCTTTGATATACATTGGGTGCCAATCTAATTGGCACCTTCAGTTATGTGCATGACCATGGAACACGCCAACCATCATGCGCAAATTAAGGCTTTGGGCAAGGGGACCAAGACTGCTGTTAGCTAGAGTCTTCATGAACACACAACCAATATCATAAGTGCATCTGCCATTCACACCAAAAACGGACAGCAACTGGTTCATCAGAGCCAAGGGATATTTTGCCCTAAGGTTCGATTTAGCGAAATGCATAGATAATGAAACTAGAACCTACAGTTTACCACTGTGCACCATATTGCAGGCAAGAAGTATAAATCTGTGCT
Source organism: Suillus hirtellus (assembly GCA_016695485.1). Classification (NCBI taxonomy): domain Eukaryota; kingdom Fungi; phylum Basidiomycota; class Agaricomycetes; order Boletales; family Suillaceae; genus Suillus; species Suillus hirtellus. The sequence goes on from MU172290.1 coordinate 176,532, forward strand.
GGTATGCTGCAATGAAAATACCAGACTCGTCGAAAACAGAAAACATTTTCTTCTGCTGCTTGGGTCCAGCATTTCGCCACCACTCTGTACAATTGAAGCTAGTCTCAGATTCCACTGGCACATTTACCAAGTCTTCCCAGTCATCTTGTTGATCTAGACTTGATTTGCTCGGCTACCTTAGTTAGCTTACAGTTGTGACACACATGTATTATTGACATACCACTGATCTTCAAACTTCATCCTTGAAGGCATCAACAGTCATTTGATCAATCCAGTAGTCAGAATGAGGCTTGCGAGAATCCTCCTGTGCAGTAAGGCCATAAGTAGAGGACACCCATCTTTTGAGGCTGTTGTTGCCATCAATAGAGGCAAGCCACTTGAATGCTAATGGCAGCTCATCTTTGAGTTGGTAAGAACAGCATGGACATGCATTGAGGAGACGCCAGTTGGGTGTGTTGCGATGAAGTGCTCCATTCAGGCAGCAGTCCACATGATTTAAAATCTCAAGGTATATGTCATAGGTGTTGGAGAATTGGGAATTAAGATAAGGTCGATACAGCATCTATAATACAATGTTGAATCTGAGGTAAACAATGACACATATGAAGGTCTACATCATGGAGATGGCACAGCGCCTTGCACTGTGCCTGAATACTAAATTGAGGACAGGTTCAGTGGCATTGACGATAATTTGTGAGGGTACAGATTGAAATTGCCACTGTTGGAAATAGAGGAGTGCACCCCATATAACTGTGGTAAATGAGTGTCTCATTGGAATAGCAATGCAATGGTTGAGGTTGCAATGACATCCATTCATGACCTGCAAAAGGTCAGGCAAGTACAACAGAACAAAATAGATGTACCAAACAGATCAATGAGATCGATACCGGTCAGTGATGGGCAATCACTACCTGCAATGGCTGGGGCAGTATTTGCAATGCAGGGCATTCCATCACCACGATCATGTACACAGTAGTCCAGATAGGCATCAACCAATTGGTCAATTTGGCTGTGCCACTGCTCTGTTTGGAGTTCAATGTGATCATGGCATGTGCAAGAATCAACATAGCGACTGAAAATGAAAGTTAACAGAAAAAATCATTGTGTATTGACGATACTCACACGTGCGACAAGGAAGCGACTTGCTCTGATAGACCTTCAAAAGCTTCATATTTGCTGCCCTTGTGGTTGATGTCAAAGCCTTCTTCACCTGGTGGAGCTGTGTAGGGTTCATCATCAATATCTACGCCAACATCATTGATCATTTTCTCGACTGCCTCGCAATCAACAGATTGTTACAGTGACTGTCACATGACCTGGCGTGAGCCCCCAGCTACCGACCTGCCCTCTGTCACCACACGGCAATGATAGAACACGGGATATGTACCGAGCCCGGAAGGCTCGATGTAGAAGAAGACACGCACCTAGCTCGGAAAGCTAGTGACGAACCAGAACGACAGGCCGTAGGCCCTTGACGATGAAGAACTGGACCTTGAGTCCATGATGATGAAGACAGGCCGATCTAGGCCTTATGACGAATAGAAGATAAGCCGGAAGATGCTGGGCTTAGGTAAGCATTCTGGAACGCTTACGAATAACGACTAGAACATCGGCGAACCTCGGAGAGCCGATGACGACGACGATACCATATGACGACATAGACCTAGAAGGTCTATTAATGGTTATCAAGATAGAAGGCAAGCCTCATGGTTGCCTCATGTACTGATAGAAGGAACTGCGGAAGGACCGCAGCAGATAGAAGGCCAACCTCGTGCTAGTTATCTCTGACTCGATAGATAAGCAGATCAGAACCCAGCTTCAAGCTGAGCTTAGATACGACAGAGTAGACTTATATAAGTCACGACGCTAAAGTAGATGTTCCTTACTTTAGTCTTACTCAGACCCGACCCTAGAACTAGTATTCCAATCTACCTTGGTTTACCAGACCTCCCCAGATCCGTACCTTCAGTAAGGGCTTGAGAACCCTTCTGCCTGTAACCCGCGACCATAGTCAACCACCGTTCAACTTAGCAACCTCTACTCTTCTGTAGAGGCGATCTCAACGGCTTCGACACACCAGACGTTGCTCATTTGCAACTACTGTCGATTGAACCACCCGAGTTCGCACACGACGAAGCACTGTCGTAACACAGATGACATTTCTAACACTAGTAAGGATTTGTGCCTGGTACAAAAGTCATGAAGGCTGACCTGATATTTCATGCCTTCTTTTGGTTCGAACTTCCTCGATCCATTGATTTTGCTGACCGGCTGTTAAGACCTTTGACTGACAAGTGAGACCACAGTAGCCATGCTTAATGGCAGCTTTTGACAGGCCAGCAACCTTTCAAGAGGAGGTTCCACAGTAAGCCATCCAGCAAATGTACAATAGAAGAGGGCTGATGGCCTGAATATGTGAGATGGCAATGAGGGAAGAGGAGGGAAGGCTGTGGGAACAGTTCTGTATAGCAGGGCAGAAGTTTTAGCAATGAGGCAAGCCCTGCTGGATAAAATTAACAAATGAGGGATGTTGGTAAAGTGAGGTAGAAGGTGTGTCAATGAGGCATGTCCTGCTGAATAAGACTATGAGTGAAGTAAGGCAGAAGGTGTGTCAATGTACCTAACACTGAACAGTGTCATAACTCTCAGTGTATGTGTTGTCTGCAAAATGGAGGAGGAGGCAAGACTGTTGAACATCAGTCAGTATGTAGTTAGTATTAGTAGACATGGCAGCAATGTACCTAACACCGAACAATGCTATATAACTCTCAGTGTGTGTGTTGTCTGGTGTGTTGTCTGCAAAATGGAGGAGGAGGAGAGACTGTTGAACAACAGTTAGTAGGTACAGGTATTGGTAGGAACAGAAGCAACGTACCTGACACCAAACAGTGCTATATAACTCTCGGTGTGCGTGTTGTCTGCAAAATGGAGGAGGAGAGACTGTTGAACAACAGTTAGTAGTTAGTAGGTACTTGGTATTGGTAGGAATGGGAGCAACGTACCTAACACCAAACAGTGCTATATAACTCTCAGTGTGTGTGTCGTCTGTGAAACAGAGAAGGAGGAGAGACTGTTGAACAACAGTCAGTAGGTACTTGCTGTTGGTAGGAGCGGCAGCAACATACCTAACACCAAACAGTGCTATAACTCTCAGTGTGCATGTCATCTGCGAAACAGAGGAGGAGGCAAGACTGTTGAACAACATCAGGTCAGTAGTTAGTAGGTACTTGGTAGACATGGCAGCAACATACCTTGCCAACACCAGAGTCACTGACAAGGGGCAACAAACAAAGGGAGATGAGCACCAGAACCATTGATTTTGTCAAGGGTGATGTCCAGAACCAAGCCTACATGTCACTGACAGCCTTGACATCACAGACGACAATGAGGGAGGGGAAGGAAAGTTGTGGGAACAGTTCATATAGCAGAGCAGATGGTTTAGTGAGGAAACAGAAATAGCTGGATTAGCATTGGGGTGGAATGTACACAGAACAGAACCTACCTAGTTTCCCTGAGGCTTGTATGTAGATATATCTAAGGATGTGCAGGATTTTGGGCAAGGTTTATGGCTGGTGTTGAGGTTTTAGCGCAAACGACTATTCTAGTAATTGACAGCACACATATTTGTCCTGTATTAGTAAAGCTACTTATTGGGAAGGCCAGGTGGAAAAGTGCCAATATGTCACACCATGTCACACGTCTACTGCCAACTCCACATCAATATGTTTGTGTGCCGCATTTCGGCACTGCGGAGTTTAGATGTGTACAGTCTCATTGTAATGCTTTGTCACATCTATCTCATTAATCATTTCATACTATCAATTACCACAACTTCAGTCACCCTCTGGTTCAGACACTTTGCAATATCTCACTTAACCCTGCTTCAAATCATATTCTGTCCAACCACATATCATTGTACACTTATAATACACTACTGCAAACTTGAATAATTGAAATTGGTCAAGAAATGATTGAGATCCTTATTCAGGTGTGACAGAGCCAAATATCATGTCTGCTTGTCTGTCGCAAATTTCCTAGAGCCATTGCAATGATGTAACATTACAATGGTCATGAGGATATCATTCCCACAGTATCATGTGCTGTGATAATCCGTTAAAATGCACAATAATCATTGTCATATCTGATTTTGTATTGAGATAACATTCCCACGATTCATGTGCCATTTCAACTGATTGGAACATTGATAACATTCACACTGTTTATACTGTTTATACTGTTCATATTGACATCAAATTGCTGTATTCTTATCTGAAGACTATATACACCTTTGAATGCCACCTGAGCAGACCTCAACCTGCAATATATGTGGTCAGACATTCAAGAGTCAAGGGCTTGCTGCCCACCAGAAGGCCTGCAGGAGGGATGCTATGCGGCTGCAGGAAGACCAGGAGAGGCAAAACACTTGAGCGGGTGAGTTAATTCTTTGTTTTTGTGGTGCACATTGAGTATATTAAGTCCTCTTGACAGCTCAAGTCCAGCCTGAATGGCTAGATACTCAACATTGGCCAGCTTCTGTACCATCTCAATGACCAGGCACATCCCTGACCCAAGGTTTGATTCCACTTAATATCTGTTTGTTTTATTGAATTAATAGGCTCCCATCCAGCTCCCATCACTCATGAACCTGCATATGATGAGTATGTAAGGCCCAACAAAGGTATGTTATTATTTCTTTAATCAATACATTTAGATTTCTGAATCAGATCACATCATTTAGGTCCATTGTTCACACTACAGCAAGAGACTCCTGAAAATGAGTGTGTCCTGCCACCTACATTCCAGCCAGATGATATCAAGACCAAATATCATCCATGCAGTGGCATTGCCATGAAAATTGATCACTTTGCTGATTTCCGCCGCCACACTGCCAATTGCTCACAAGTATCCAAAAATCTCACACCTTGGGAATCCTTTTTTGTCACGCATTGACTTTGACTTTGTGGAACTGGTCCTGAAAGCAAAGCTTACTAAAGTACAGACCAATGAGCTTATTAGTCTCATTCATTGCACTGCATTTGAACAATTCTCAGTCACTGACTATGACAGTGTTTGTACGATGTGGGATGCAGCATCCCCTTATCATGCAAAAGTAAGTCTGAATCCAATGACCTGCTATACCTCACTTACAATCAATTTTCAAGTACAGTTCAAAAAGGAAGTGATTTTGGTCTCACATAGGGAGCAGGAGCATACATTTGATGTTTGATATAAGCCGCTCTGGGACTGGGCTTGTGATTTGTTGAAAGACCATCACTTTAGTCCACATTTTGTATTTGATGCCCAACACCTGTACAAATATGATGGACAGAACTTCGTGCATTTTTTTGATGAGCCATGGACTGCTAATGCTTTTTGGGATAGTCAAGTATGTATCTGTTACTGTTTTTGATGTTCTGATAATGTAAATGGTGCACTTTGTAGTCATCTTTGCTGAAGGATGAAGGAAAACCCTTTGCATTTATCATATATGCTGACAAGGCAAAACTCTCATCATTCGGCCATCAAAAGGCATATCCTGTCATTGTGCGATGCACTGAAGGTACAACAATTCTGATGGTCAGTCAGAACAATGTTGGGTCTTGCAGGACATAGCTGCTATTCGACCCTGAAGGGTTTCTGGACTAGGCTAGAGGCTCAGAGGAGAGGAAATATCATAAACACTTGCTGAGTACTCTGACTCATACTGGAAACTGGTGAAAAGATTGATTGCTTATGTAAGCTACAAAGTGCAAACATAAGGTAAGGTAAAAACAGTCTCTATCAGCCCAGCCAGAAATGAATCCCTACAGTGCATGAAGCATAGGCGTGCTTAGAGCATTAAGGGAAAAGATCCTTAATGAAGAGTGGATGCACAGATGATAGTTGGATAAGAGAATATGATCAGATTTCAAGTGGGGAGGTGATCTATACACTTTCCAGTGCCCAGAGATAAGGAGAAAGTAAGTACCAGAACCAAAGAAATCCCTTCTGTATTTAAGAAAGGAGATTATGCTATGCAGTGTGCTTCCGAGCATGCTCCCAAACTGAGTAACCATATCAACTCTAAATCTAACCAAGTTTAAATAGACTTTCTATATGTAGCATAGACATCGGACCAAAGATTTTGTAAGTTCAATAAATGAGATAAGAATAATGCACCAGCAAATCAGCAAGGACATGGGATGAATGGATGGACAGTAGTGCAAAGACCTAGAAGGAGGTGCACAAATGCACACACAAAGCATGCATAGCGTGAGTGCAGGTAAGGTGCACCTGAGTGTGCATGAGTGTAAATAAGGTGTGCGCGAGAGCATGCAAGACCAGTCCTTTGGATTAGAGCTGGATCACATAGGAATGTGTGGATAAAGTCCACATACTTGGCATTGAGATGCGTGAGTCTCTACACCGTTCATTGATGCAATTTCATCAGGCTATATTTCTACTTAGTGCCAACAAAGAGTTCTGCTATTCCAGCAAGGGGGAGACCACGAAGATCCAATATAGCTATATGTTCTCTTTGTACAAGAAGATCATCATCAAGAACTGGACTACAGAATACATGCATGACATTGTGAAGGCACTTAATAGTTTTATTTTCACCAAAGGTTTGAGAATGGTCAATTCAATGTCAGATGAAGAGGACTTCACGGCAGCAATGGATCATGCCTTAGCAGGTGTAACCAAAGGTGAGGAGAACACTGTGGCACAGGATATGATGGATGAAACAGTTGCTGATGATGAGCATATCACAGACAGATCTAGAGCTAACAGCCCTCTTACAGAACCTGACAATGAAGTTGTTACTAATGTTGCACCTAGACATGTCAGGGGTCACCAAAGGGGCAGGGGAACCCAGCATACTGTATTGGGTACCACTCACACCACCCGCAACACTGGTACTTAGTACTTACCTACATGTACATTCTCTTTACTACAAGCTTCACGAGATTTCAATGCATTGATATTATTGTCCCTAATAAGGCTATAGAGTGGTCCTTCAATAAAGTTCACGTTTCTCTATAAGAAAAGCCTTGTAGTCTACCAGTTTTGCTTCCTGATAGTATATAGTAGTATAATAGGGTAGTCACCAGTTCAAATCAACCTAAGTGCAAGTAAAATAGTGTAATAATGTAATAGATAGATAATGTAATATGATTAGATAGTAATGATAGTAATAAATACAAAAAACACTAGATAACAATAGACAGTAGATAATAATAAACAGCCAATAATGATAGATTTGCATAGTCATGATATCATTCCCACGGACCATAGCTTCATTTTAATGCAATTACAATAACATAAAATTTAATATTACAATGGAAATTACAACAGGCATTGTCATTGGCACCTATTGGCATTTCAAAATGGGGCTTACATTGCATTCCCATTCCCATGGCTGTGTTGTCATTGTGGCATTACAATGCATTAAAATGAGACTCAGAAATTTCCAACATCACCAAACTGAGTCTGCTGTAGTGGAGTTTTAGATTTGCTGAACCACTCACTATTAGTGAATTTGTGCTCATAGGGTCTTGGACAGTGCATGGGGCATGCTTGGGGCAAAGGTGCCCATACCATAACCTCAAGCAAAATGATCCAGCATGAGTCATGGATTCAAGGAGCCTTGCTGGAGTTTAAGGAACTTGTAACAGGTGCTCTTCAAGTGGGGGAAACAAGCGAGAAGCTGAGCAGAGAGAGAGGGCCAGGAACTGGCATTGATTCAATGAAGAGACAGGTACAAAGCTCCAAGCCACATATAAGTATGTAGAGCATGATAATGTAATGTGAGACATAGGAATGAGACTGGGTGCAGTAAACATGTCAGTGAGATAAGGAGTCTGTTGTAGAGACTCATGTGTCTCATGGTCTGATATGACAGTTTTCACTAGGGAGTATATAGCATGAACTTGTAGTGTCACTCTGTGCACTACCCGCAGCTATCCCTATATGAGGCGCAGCTTTCCTGCACACCATTCCTGTGCTTTGCAATGTATATGCATGCATGCTTGAGTGCCCTTGAGCGCCCTATAGCGCCAGCCATCCAGATGCATCCATCCACTGTCCATCAAGTTCTCTAGTGCATATATTTTCATTTCTCTCATTTGCATATGGTTCCACCTTTATTTTTATCATGGACCCTTACTTACATATATCTTTACATACCTACTCAGTAGTGCTTCGGCTCCACATGACCGCACTTAGGTGTGCTATATAAGCACCAGCAGTACATACTCACAAAACAGACTTTTTACTTTACTTTACCTTACCTTACCTTTTGACTTGAGTACTACCCACTTACTACCCAGCAGAACATAGTGGAAACCTATTCTTTTACATCTCGTGCTTTCTCTTCTCTTACCTTGTATCATATCATCACTTAAGTGTAGTCTCTCTTGTTTCTGCATATGCACGTACACTTTCCCGCACTTCGCACTAATACACACATGTGTTCCTGTGCCTTGCATGCACCTGCGCTTTCTTGTGCTTCGCTTCAGCACTTACCTCTAGATCTTCGCTGCACTTGCTTCCCCTATAGGGTCAAATGCACTTGCCATCTCAAGTAAAGCAGACTAGGCAATGCATGACCTTTCAACCCCAGTAAGAACTGGCTGTGCTCAAAACAGCCAGGATATGCTGAGACCTGAATTTCCCTTTTTGTCCTATGGCTGTTTGTGCTGGTCTGTGCTACTTTGTAATTTCATATCATTTTGTATACATTGCATTGCATACATATACACCATTGCATTGCATTGCACAACCACATCCCAGGATCCCACTTATCATCACATCAATGCATCACAATCACATCAATACAGTACACTATGGTTACATCGTAGATCTCTATGTGGACACACTGGCACACATCAAAATATGTTACCTTTCTCCCTTACTGGTTTCTGTAAGCATGTTTCCATCTTGTGTTTGTTGCCTCAGTGAGGTGTATTGATGATCCTGCATTTAGACTTGATATTTCCTTCTTACAGTTATCGCCTTCAACACCTCTACCTTCTTACTTCTTGACCACTTGAACCATCTACTTGTCTGTTCACCAATACAATTAGCTAATGCTCTGGTCTCTCGTATTTCCTTTGGATCATCCCAGCTATGCATCTCAGTATTGTTCTCGAATTTACTGAGGTGTGCAATGTCTCTCACTTGCAATCTATCTATACTGATGTAAACTAATGTGCTTCTGCTAGTCTTTCTAGCATCTATTTTACATGTTAGATGTATGCAAGTTCCAGTTCTAAGCAACTTGATGACACTCCCCAATACATATGTGTCTGCCACAAGTACAATCAAGGCCAGTCTCACATGGTCTCAGGCATGACATGGCACAGGCACTTAGAAGAAGCCAACACTGAAGATGAAAGAGAAAGGATGTGCACAGGCTGAGCACTAAATGGACACAGTATACCCACTTTTTCAGTTCCACCTGCAGAGAGCAGTGCACTAGCTCTACCTCCCAAAGCTCGTTGCTTGGATGCAATCTGTGGTCTCGCTAAATGAGCACATGAGAATGCAGAATTGTTGCACAGAGTTGGATGCTGTAAACAAGCCAAACAGACTGAACCCAGTATGGCCCAGGTACATGTTCAGCACTACAGTTATCTCTATGTACCCGTTTGACATAATTTAAAGGACAACCAACCCAATAACTATGACTATCATAATGACGACCTTCCCACTCCCAACAGCCCTCCTGCTCCTAACAAGCCTCCCACTCCCAATGACCTTCCTGCTCCTAACAAGCCTCCTGCTCCCAATGACATTCCCACTCCCAATAACCTTCCCGCTCCCAACAGCCCTCCTGCTCCCAATGAACCTCCTGCTCCCAATGAACCTCCCACTCCCAACAAACCTCCTGCTCCCAACAAACCTCCTGCTGATAATGAAATTCAGATTGATATTAGGACTAGAATTAGGCCCAATATCGATATTGACCAGCTCACCCAGAGTGCAGTACTGCTGAAAATACAGGAAACCATGGTATTTGTGAACCTACTCTGAAATGCCTTGCTCGAAGATCCAATTGCAAAACTGAGTGATGATGTCCTGGATAGACTGCGTAACACGCACAGAGAACTTGGTATGATTGAAAACCCCGGAGTTCAACAGAGCATATCCATGTATCTTGCCCTTGAACACACTTCTCAAGATGCCTACAACCAAATATGTAGAGCTACAACACACAACTTTGAGGGCACAGAAGGAGTCGATGAAATGCTCAGTTTTTATGCTGTTGAGAAGTTCATCACAAAATACACAGGAGTTGAGTCTGTAGAGCATGACATGTGTCTGCAATCGTGTCTCACATTCACTGGTCCATACTCCAATGACAATGCTTGTTCATTATGTATGTGGAATGTCTTGCTGGGATCAAGCGAAGATGCAAGTGAGCGGTGGGCAGGTCAAGGTAGCTGCACAAAAGTTCATCACTATACCAATTGGTCCACAACTTCAAGCAATATATCATGACCCAGAGAGTGCATGCAATATGTGTTATCTTCACGAGCGCACCCAAGACATCTTTGCAGAGTTGGAGTGCACAGGAACAATCCCCATTATAGATGACATTGCCACAGGATATGATTACCTTGACATGGTTCTGGATGGACACATCAAAGAAAATAATGTAGTCCTCATGGTGTCACTTGATGGAGCCCAGTTATATGCAAGCAAGCAATCCAACTGTTGGATGTACATTTGGGTTATCATCAATCTAGCCCCAAACAAGCGCTACCAAAAAATCCATGTCTGTCCAGGTGGATTCATACCAGGGCCTAATAAGCCCCAAAATCTTGACTCTTTTCTCACCATTGGCATGCACCATCTTGCAGCACTCCAAAATGAAGGTCTTGCAATTTGGGATGCATCTCGCGATGCTCATTTTATATCTGATATCCATCTCCTTTACACAACAGCCGATGGCCCTGGACTTGTGTATTGGGACAGTATGGTTGGGCATAGTGGCAAGAACAGGTGTTGATTATACTGTGGTGTGAGGGGCCAATGAAAAACTTGTGGAAGTCATTATTATCCTGCTCTCCTCAAGCTGCAACAGTGTGCTCCTAGTAGTGGACATCCTGATATTCAGGTGTTCAAGATTCCACCTGGAGGGTCCAATGAATATGCTGAAAACTTACATCTGCTTGTCACTTCTCGAATCAGCACCAGTTGGACAAAAACAAGACACTCACTGGTATCACAAAGCCCCCCTAATTCTTGGCCTCAAACCTTCCCACTGTCTTGGAGTTCCTCATTGTATGACATCAGACATCATGCATATTGCCAGGAATCTTAGTGATCTCAACATCAGTCTCTGGCATGGAACAATGGACTGTGGCCCATCAGATGATGTGGATAGGTGGGATTGGGCCATTCTCAAAGACTGAGATGCCTGGGAAGCTCATGGTAGACTAGTTGAGGCAGCAGGACCATACCTCCCTGAATCTTTTGATTGCAAGCCATGGAACATTGCTGAGAAGCTTAATACAAGCTACAAGACTTGGGAGTTTCAGTTGTATACATTTGGTCTCGGTCCTGCCCTACTTTACAGTGTCCTTCCTCAGCCCTATTGGCTAAATTACTGCCAACTTGTTCATGGTTTTCAGCTGTTATGTTAGCATCACATCACCACTGAAGATCTTTGACATGTGCACATCCTTCTTTGCAACTGGGAGAGAGAATTTGAAACATTGTATTACCAGTGTCACGAAGATTGACTACAGTTCATCCGGCCATGCGTTCATCAAGTCAACCACCTTGCTCCCAAAACTTTAAGAAAGGGACCTCCGATTTGCTATGCGCAGTGGACCATGGAGCACACAATTGGAAGCCTCAGCCAAGAGATTTGACAGCTGTCAAATCCCTATGCAAACCTCTCACAAGAGGGACTGTGGCATTGCTGAATTAACACACTGCTTTCTGTCCTACCTGAGCTCGATGAGCCTCCCAAGGGCCTTCCAACTGGTTTGGTCAACCTTGGAGATGGATACACTCTCTTATGGAAATGTGACTGATACTTTCATCTTCCAGATCCAGAGCATGCAGAAGTCATTGCTTGTTTCCTTGGAGAAGAGCAGGTACTTCAGCGCATCAAGAAATGGGCATGTCTTTTGCTGCCAAATGGGCAGATTGCTCAATCTGCTTGGCGAGAAACCATCAAGCCATTGGATAAGATACATATTTTGCAGAATGTAAAGGTACGTCCCCAATTCACTGGCTACTACTAGTGATGAATTCTAATATGAGGATTTAGATTGATCTTGACAGACAGATTCGCTTCGGCAAAATCTTATATTTCACACAGTTGTCTGTTGAAGCAGATGCTGATAATGAAGACAAGTGGCAGTTTGCAAGTGTTGCATTGATTCAATTATAATTTACCCCAGATGAGTCACTTCTCAAGCTCTCATCTCAGATGGTTGCTTCCTGCACTTGCCTTGATGAATTTTGCATCCTTCATGTCAAGAAAATCCGCAGTGTTGTCAGTATAATTCCCCATACCCCAACACTCCCTTCAGGTGTAACTGAGCCGTGTTTTTTTATGATGGAGAAACCAGGTTTTGATATCTCCAACCTTGGAGTACCTTATGCAGGTTATTTAGATGTTGATGTTGATGGTGGTGATGATATTGAATAAAATTTGTTTTATCATTGCAAATCACAACAATGTCATTCAACAGCTATAAAGTATGCAGGTACAAGAGGTATTCGACGTGAGCAACATGGAAGGTATTTGTATGAGAGCAGGCAACAGCAAACAGTAGTTGATACAATGACTGCAAGAGGTATTCTGGGATGAGTGACTGCACAAAAACATGAGTGGACAATTTGAAGTGATGGTATATACATTAAAATTTATGACACTTGGATGCATAGTTTTTGAGGTCTAGATGCAGCAGCTTCCTTTTGGCAGCAATGTCTGACCGATAAAATGGTCACACTGAATAGTGCCATGGTGCATGCAGATTGGTTGGGCTTGCATTCAGATTATCACAGTGTCAAGTCAGGAGGTTACATGGAGACACAGTCCTTTGAAAATTTGTTAGTTCGAATCATATAGTTATCAAACAGAAGGTTACATACACAGAACCCTCATTGATTTGAACCTGATTGTCCTTCTCGATCTTCACACTGTCCACCTCCTCGCACTTTACAGTGGTTTCTTCTATTTGAATGGCCTTGTCGATGTTTTTAAACCAAAAAACAACTCACTGAAACGATATAATCACAATGTGATCAGTACTTATTAATGATAATTATTTACTTACCTTGAATCCAGGAGTGACCACATTTAGGCCAAGACAATAGGTGTCCCACATAGAGCCAACACCATTGATCTCAATTAGAATATTGTCCTCTAACATGTTGATAATAGATGTTGAAGGCATTGAGGATAATAAATAGTAGACTGAGTATGCACATGCAACTTCTTGTGGTGTGATTGGAAGCTTCTGGTGGAGTCTTAAATTGATATCGGCCACAAGTCTGCTGCAAGTTCATTGAATTCCTGGCTTTCCTCACTAGCACTGTTGTCTGAATCCAACATGTTCTCAGTTGGCAAGGGCTCTGCTCACTCCATTGATAGAAATTTATATTCTCACTCCCCACTGCAGAATCCATGATGGGTAGGGGACTTGTCTTACCTGGGTTATTCCCCCCTGTCTGGGCCATTACCTGACCCATTCGCTGATTCAGCCTCACCACAGTACCAATTTCATCAAGTAAGTATTTTATAAGCATTTTTCTGCTCACAAATGTATCTTTAGGGCACATATATGCAGGATAGTCAGCAATTTCAAGCTCTACTTGAGTGCTGCAGGGCACTGGAGTTACATGAAGTCCAGCTGACTACTGAATGTGATACAATCAAGTAAGTATTTTCTTGCCACCTCCATTGTTTTTGATTGCTCCAATTTGCAAAGCAATGTTTGAATGTCTTGCAAGCTCTGTTCGGTCATCCCATTCAGATCCCTCTCAGCTTCATCATTCTGACTCAACAATTATTTGCCCAGCCTCTGGCAACTCCACTCATCCCACTCGTCAACTCTACCCCAGCATATCGTTCTGGACTCAGGATAACTATATGGAGTGGCTGGAGACTGCCAGTAGCCAAACCACTGATCATGGAAAGCTTCCATATCTCGAGGATGCAGATGGGGACCCAGTACCTGAAACCACCATCAAGGCTATTCGCAAGCTTCTTTGGGGGGGCTGGTCTGAACTTTTGAGTCGCAAAATGGCCCTACAATCATGGGGGAAGGTGTCAGCCTCTGGGAGACAGCTGGTTCACTCACTAATGGAGGACATGTTCCCATTGTTCAAATTTGCTGATAACAGTTGGAAACTAGATTATCTTGCAACATCTTCATATCCTTCCTGGTGCTAGAACAACCTCAATAGTGACAACAGTCGCAAGTCTCAAGACAGAAGATGATGATGATGCCAATGACGATGATGACAACACTAATGATGAACAGACTAGCAAGAAGTGCAGGCACCCAATGATGTCACCTGTTGAGTCAAAGGTTCCTAGCAAGAAAACAAAAGGTGCATGTTTCTATTGCCATAGTATCTTGCTAATCATATCTCCATAGTTGATTCATTTGTGCAACCTGCTCCACCATTAGCATCTTCATCTCCAACTCACACTCCAAGTACCTTAATGACAAGTCTGCCTGCACTCAATACACCCACTGTGTCTACAACAATGCCGTCTGTGGAGCCCAAGTCTGTTACTGACCCAGAAATCACACCCTCAGTTTCCAATCTTGGTCCGGTTAATACTGACAATGTTCTTGTGTGTCCTGAACCTGTACCTGTCACCAGGCTGGATGACATCGACACCAAAAATACTATCAGTGCAGCCAACGCTAGCTACCAGTCTCAATCTGTCACTGTCCAAAAGCCTGTCAGAGTCACACTCCCAAACCCTCTGTGAGTCGTCATTTTTTGTTCAGACCATTACTAATATGTTATAGTTCTATACATTCTCTTGCTGCTGCCAATGTCAACATACCACCATCTCCACAAGTCACACTGGTTCATCCTCTTGAGACCCCTGGTTCCATAGACCCTCTGCTGGATGATAGTGCCAGCTTGATTGTGAAGAAAGAGAAAGTGAGTAAAACTGGCAGCAAGGGTAAAATGTGGCCAAGCCCAACAAAGAACGGATGGTATGTGGATTCCCTTCACACTCATCATGTGCCTGACTACCAATCCAGTAACCTATGTGCCCACTGCTGGCTCAAGCAGATAAATACCACTAGATTGACGGATGAGTTTTGTACCTATCACAACAGTCTCAGCCAAGGGCAATGGAAGGTGTGTGACATAGATCCTTTCGTATGCAGTGCATGTTTCCACTAATATAATCCAGGAGTATGATGATGAAGCAAGCAAACTCATGAGTATCATGGTCATCATCATCTCTGTTCTATTAATTGATGGTTTCTAGATTGCTGAAGGGAATTGGGACAAGACTGCCATTATTGCAGGCAAGATGTACTAGGTCCCAGCTGTGGCTAGCATGATGCTTTTGATCCCCACCTGCTCTGCTGCATGATGCTTCTGATTGCATGTTTTCCCTTTTTCATTGCATATCCTAGAGTTGTATTACCAGAGCATGTTTTATCATATACCAGCATAATCATATCTCGGCCTAAACAAGCACATTCAGCAAGGGAATTGCAAGTGGACACCAATATGCACCAGTATGTTTTCTATATGTTCTTGCAAAGAAAAACATAGCATGGCATTAGAGGCCTTGCCCCATCTTATTGTCAATATGCTAAATCAACTGTTTTATATCCAAGATGTGCTAATATATACATTTTTCCTCAGCCACTATGATAAGCATATTCTGGCACACCCCGGCTGTTTCGAGCACAGCCAGTTCTTACTGGGTTTCAACATTTACAGATACAGTCAGGGGCATCATTTGTTCCTCTCTATATTGTTGTTTCTACACCGTGATTATCCAAATGAGCTGTTCTGTTGTAGAAACAACAATAGGGCTAGGTGCGAATGAGGCTCCTAGCTGTATCTATGAAAGTTGTAGGTCGTGCGTTGCCTAGTCTGCTGTGCTTGAGACAACAAGTGCGTTCAACCCTAAAGGGGAAGTGAGTACAGCGAAGATCTAGAGGTAAGTGCTGAAGTGAAGCACAAGAAAGTGCAGGTGCACGCAAGGCGCAGGAACACGCACGCGTATTAGTGCGAAGTGCAGGAAAGTGCGTGTGCATATGCGGAAATGATAGAGACTAAGCTTAAGTGGTGATATAGTGCAAGATAAGAGAAGAGAGATGTGAGGTATAAACAAATGGAGTTCTACTATATTCTGCTAAGTAATAAGTGAATAGTAAGTAGTCAGTTCAAGGGAAAGTAAGTAAGTAATAGTATGTACTGCTGGTGCTTATATAGCACACCTAAGTGTGGTCATGCAGAGCCGAAGCGCTACCAAGTAGGTATGTAAGGATATATATGAGTGAGAGACCATGATAAAAATAAAGGTGGAACGATATGTAAATAAAGGAAATGGAAATATATGCACTAGGGAACTTGGTGGACAGTGGATGGATGGATCTGGATGGCTGGCGCTATAGGGTGCTCAAGTGCAGGAAAGTGCGCACGCGCATATACATCGCAAAGCGCGGGAATGGTGCGCACATGGCATGCATTGTGCAGGAAAGCTGTGCCTCATATAGGATTAGCTGCAGATGGCACACAGAGTGGTGCTGCAAGTTCGTGCTATGTACTCCCTATTGAAAAGTGCCATATCCGGCAATGAGAGGTATGATTCCCTACACTGTGCAGAATGGAGTACATTGGTGCAATGTTTATACTGTAAAGAGACCGTGTTGTAGGTAGAATGGCCATGGACTACATAGAGTGACCTTGACCATGACATCATCCCCCTTCTAGGGCGAGTGAGGATGATGCTACAGGTCGAGCCTTTTGGCAGGGCATGAAATGCGACCCCCATGGGTTGTCATTTGCATTGGGGGCATGTATTTAAATCTCAATCTCTGATGTACGGCAGCGGGTGATGAAGGACAGGCAGCGGCAGGAGGGACAGCAGTGAGGGCAGGTGTTGGAGGCTCAGAGGGTGTGACAGATGATGGGACCTGTGAAGACAAAGGAAGAAAAGTATCAGTAGTGGAGAGGGGAGTATGGTAGTTCTTATTTAAATCAATTATGTGAGGATGAGGGGAGCATGGGTGATGATGATGGAAGTGTTCAATGAGTTCATTGAATAGAGTGGGGATGTCAAGAGAGGGAGCCATGAGTCTTCGGACTCGGGCAGAGATTTCCATCACATGAGGTATTCATAGTGATGGCCAGTTTTGTGGCAGTCGAGAATAGATTTGATGTCATTGGCTGGATCATCAGCGAGGTCAAAAGGGAGTGGTGAGGCATGGGTATGGAAGTCGGAGGGATCTGAATAAGGCTCGAGGAGGGAAACATTGAATACAGGATGGAGACAGGACAGATAGGAAGGGAGTTAAAGATGGTAAGCAGAAGTGCTGATTTTGCAAAGGATGGGATATGAGCCAAGGCAACAATGGTTGAGTTTGAATGAGGGGTGTGTGGTTTTGATGTTGTGGCACAAGAGCCATACTAGTTGACCTGGCTGAAAGTCAGGTGCTGGCAGGACCTTGTTGAAAGATTTGGCCTACATGTCTTGCGTGAGTTGCAACTCAGCACAGAGTTCAGTGTCAATTGTGTCAAGTTGCATGGCAAGGTCAGAGGCAGCAGGAATGGTTGAGCATTCAGTGATCTGTGGTTCAAAGGATGGGTGAAAAGCATAGTTAGCAAAGAATGGGGTTTGCTGGGTAGAGGAGTTCTCAAGATTATTAAAAGCAAACTTGGCAAGAGGGAGATAGTCAACCCAATTGTCCTGCCGGTAGGAGCAGTAGGCACAGAGGTAAGCCTCCAGTGTCTGGTTCATGCATTCCATCAGACCATCAGTCTGTGGGTGGTATGCTGTTGAAGTGTGGGTATCAATCTTAAGTAACAAAGTAAGCTTAGACCAGAATTTAGAGATGAAAATGGAGCCACAGTCCAAGACTATGGAGTCCAGGAGTTTGTGCAGACAAAAGATGCAGTCCAAGAATAACTAGGCTAGGTTGGGAGCCATTAGTGTCTCTTTGCATGGGATGAAGTGTGCATAACACATGAGATGGTCACAAATGACCCATATGGAGTCATGGCCATGCGAGGAGGGGAGTTTGACCATGAAGTCCATGAATATTTCTTTTCATGGACAGGAGGGGATGTCGAGAGGTTGGAGCAAGCCATAAGGCTTATGACAGGGTGTCTTGATGCATGCACAGGTATCACATGCTTCTACATAGCGTCTGACAAAGGTTTGCATGCCAGGCCATGAATAGTCTCGTGCAACAAGTCTGAATGTTCTATTGCATCCTGGGTGGCCTGTGATGACTGCATCATGGCAGGAGTGGAGGATGTCAGCATGTAATGGTGAGGGCACAAATAGTTTTCCTTTGTGGAACACAAGGCCACCTTCAGATGTGAAGTCTAAATTACCACAGATAAGCGCTTCTTGCCACTCGGAGTCCTTTTGAAGGGCATTTTTGAATCAGTCAAAGAGTGCAGAGGTGTCCATGGAAAGGGTTGGCATGGCATTGATGATGTTGGATGGGTGTTGGGTGTTCTTGTGGGGTGTGAGTGAGTCTGTGTGTTTTGGGGTTAGCACAATATGGTTTTGGTTCAGAAGGGTGTCATACCCCTTCTTGGGTGAGAAATCAGCATGCTGGGAAGGCACATAGCAATGTTTGCCTTCCTGGGTGCCCAAATGAGTTGAAAGTCGAAATCGGATAAGAACATGGCCCAGCATGCCTGATAGCAGTTGAGAACTTGGGATGACATGAAGTAAGTGAGGTTTCTGTGGTCAGAGATTACTGAGATGGGGTGTGGGGAGCCAAGCAGCCAGGATTGCATGTCACAAAATGTATTGATAACAGTGAGCAGCTCCTTGTCATGAATCTTGTAGTTGATTTCTGCTGGGGACATCTTCCATAAGTAGAATGCAATGGGATGGAGTGTGCTGTTGTCATCAGGCTGTTGGAAGACACCTGATATTGCAAAGTTCAATGCATCAGTGGAGACAGTGCAGGGTAGTGATGTCTCAGCTCCAAGCTGCATTTTTCAGAAAATGAGCATAACATGCTGAATAAAATTTCTAAATTCATGAAAATATTTATGGACATAGATTGAGCCAAAAGCTGGGAGGCATTCAAGAGGAATTTGTACTGTGATGCATCATTGTCTTGCTATGAAGCAGCTCAGCAAATGGCTCAAAATCCAAGCCATTTGCTGAGCTGCTTCATAGCAAGACAATGATGCATCACAGTACAAATTCCTCTTGAATGCCTCCCAGCTTTTGGCTCAATCTATGTCCATAAATATTTTCATGAATTTAGAAATTTTATTCAGCATGTTATGCTCATTTTCTGAAAAATGCAGCTTGAAGCTGAGACATCACTAGTGCAGGCTTTCAGAGGGTTGAAGTGCCAGAGGGTAGGGAATGAGGTGAATTCATGCTTGAGGCTGTTGAAGGCTGTATGAGCAGCATCTGAGAAATCCAAATGAACATCTTTTCTTGTTAAGTCAGTGAGTGGGCGAGCAATACGAGAATAACCATTAATAAAATGCCTGTAAAAGTTAGCAAGACCTAGGAAGGACTGAACCTCTTTGACAGAAGTGGGCTCAGGCCATGACATGATGGTATTGAGTTTTTTAAGGTTCATCTTGATGCCATCGGTCCTGATGATATAGCCTAGGTACTCAACTTTGGACTTGTCCCACTCACACTTGGCAGGGTTAGCACAAAGGTTGGCATTGCAAAGTTGGTCAAGTATGAGTTTGACATGTTTGTCATGGCCTTTCTGTGTTCAAGAGAATATTAAGATGTCATCCAAGTAGATGACACAACTGATATCGAGTAAGTCACAAAGGGTATCCTGAATAAAGGCTTGAAAGGCTGCAGGTGTGTTAGTGAGGCCATATGGTACAACAAGGTATTTAAAGAGGCCAAGTGGTGCCCTAAATGCTGTTTTCCACTCGTCACCCTCCTTGATGCAGAGGTGACTATAAGCAGACTTTAGGTCAATGACAGAGAATACTTTGCAACCTTGTACATGATCAAGGAGATCATGGACCAAAGGTACCAGGTAATGATTCTTTTTGGTTATGGTGTTGAGGCCACAGTAGTCAACATAGAGGCGAAGTTCTCCAGTCTTCTTGCAGATGAATAAGACTGGAGCACCAGCTGAGGAGGTTGAGCTCCGAACATGGCCTCATTTGAGGTTCTTGTTGATGTATTCTGTCAGCACATCTTGCTCTGGTGGAGTGAGACAATAAAGGGGGCTGAATGGTGGAGTCTTCCCGTCTTCAAGTTCAATGTCCACATTGTATGGATGATGTGGTGGGAGTTTCTCGAATTCGGTGGGTGAGAATACAGTGGACATGTAATCCATGTACTTGGGAGGGATAATGTTGTCAATGTGAGGAAGTGTCGGGATCTCATCATCAACAGAGTTGATGGAGCTTGAGGTGGTAGAGCAAATGTAGACTGGGGAAGCTGGGAAATGGTAGTGGAGCAGGAGCACATCATCTGGGCTGGAACATGCAGTCTTCATGAATTTCTTCACAGAGACAAAATGAATGTTAGGGCTTGTGGATGAGGGAGTGAGAGGGTTAGGGCAACCAGAGCCACTCTAGGACATGAAAGAGGCAAGGAGTGAGGGCTTTGAGTGAGCTGGGTCGGTGTAGAGAATCATGCCTCTCATAGCGTTGTAGAAACAACAATACTGAGTGGAACAAGGATGCTCCTGACAGTATCTATAAAAAGTTGTGAGGTCGCGCGTTGCCTAGTCTGCGTTACTTGAGGAGACAAATGCGTTCGACCCTAGGGGAGGCGAGTGCTGCAAAGATCTAGAGGTATGCACTTCAGCGAAGCGCGAGAAAGCGCAGGTGCGCGCAAGGCGCGGGAACATGCGCTTGTATTAGCGCGAAGCGTGGGAAAGTGCGCGCGCGTATGCGGAAACAAGAGACAAAGCTTAAGTGATGATATAAAGCAATATAAGAGAAGAGAGGTGCGAAGTGTAGACAAATAGAGTTCTACTATGTTCTGCTAAGTAGTAAGTAAGTAGTAATAGGTAAAAATGGGAGGTAAAAGTAAGGTAAAGTGTAGTATGTACTGCTGGTGCTTATATAGCGCGCTTAAGCGCGGTCATGCGGAGCCGAAGCGCTACCGAGTAGGTATGTAAGATATATATAAGTGAGAATCCATGATAAAAATAAAGATGGAATAATATGCTAATAAGGAAATGGAAATATACGCACTAGGGAGCTTGGTGGTCAGTGGATGGATGCATCTGGATGGCTGGCGCTATAGGGCGCGCAAGCGCGGGAACGCGCGCGCGCGTATACATCGTGAAGCGTGGGAATGGTGCGCGCATGGCGCGCATTGCGCGGGAAAGCTGCGCCTCATATAGAGATAGCTGCAGGTAGCGCACAGAGTGACACTGCAAGTTCGTGCTATGTACTTCCTAGTGTAAAGCGCCATATCAGACCATGAGACGCATGAGTCTCTACAGCGTGATATGGCAGTTTCCACTAGGGAGTATACAGCACCAACTTGCAGCACCACTCTGTGTACTGTCTGCAGCAATTCCTATATAAGGCGCAGCTTTCCCACACAATGCACTCATGCGCACACCATTCCCGCGCATGCGCATTCCCATGCTTGAGCGCCCTATAGTGCCAGCCATCCAGAAGCATCCATCCACTGTCCACCAAGCCCTCTAGTGCGTATATTTCTATTTCTCTCATTGCATATTATTCCATCTTTATTTTTATCATGGATTCTCAGCTTCGGCTCCGCATGACCACTCTTAGGCACGCTATATAAGTGCCAGCAGTACATACTACACAGGAACTTACTTTACCTCCCATTTTACCTATTACTACTTACTTACTACTTAGGAGAACATAGTAGAAACCTATTCCTTTAGATCTTGTGCTCTCACATCTCCTGCACCATATTATCACTTAAGTCTAGTCTATCTATCATTTCCGCATATGCGCGTGCGCTTTCCCACGCTTCGCGCTAATACGCGCGCATGTTCCCGCGCCTTGCGCGCACCTGCACTTTCTCGCGCTTCACTGAAGCACATACCTCTAGATCTTCGCAGCACTCATTTCCCCTAGGGTCAAACACACTTGTCTCCTCAAGTAATGCAGACTAGGCAACACGCGACCTCACAACTTTTTATAGATACTGTCAGGAGCATCCTTGTTCCACTCAGTATCGTTGTTTCTACATCGGGTACTGTGGCAGGTGCTGGTCCAGGTGTCAGTGACTCAACACTTGGCACTGCAACAGGTGAGAGCATGCGAGCTGAATAAGAGATGGTGTCAGAGTGGCCAAAGCCTCTTGCTGTCACTACCACAGGGTTGGAGCAGGTAAGTCCACAGCATTCGAGTGAGAGGGTAGCATCCTCCCAATTGATGCTTGGGTTGTGCTGGCAAAGCCAGTCAAGTCCTAGAATAACAGGGTAAGCGACAGACACGACCATGAGGGATCATGTCTCCTTATGGTCAGAGACTGTGAGATGAGTGATGACATCATGGATGGTCAGCCCTGATGCAATAGGGCAGTTGTCAACTGCCATGATGGGTATCAGAACATCTTTGACATGACACAAGAGAGAATGATGAGATGCAAAGCAATCAGAGATACAAGATGTAGTAGCACCACAATCAATGAGGGCAAAAGTGTCAATAGGCTTTTTGTTAGGGAACAAAGGACAAACAGAAATGAAGAAGTGCAAAGGCAAGTGCAAATAGGAATTGGAAGAGAAAATGTAAGCAGGAGCAGACTTAATGAGTGGGGTATAGCTTCTGCCTGAGCAACGGATGTGAGTGGGATCTGGTGAATTGAGATGGGGTGAATGTGTCCCTTCATCTCCAACTGGATGCCCTGGGACAGTAGGACAGCCAGTCAGGCTTTTCCTGAGTCATTCCATGCATTGAATTTCTTCTTTGCATGTTCAGACATGTTCAGGCAGGTCTTGACAGTGTGTTCAGCACCTCCACAGTACAAGCAGAGGCCCTGGGTGAAGTGATGATTGCATTCCTCTTTTGTGAGAGGTTGACATGGCACTGTCCTTGTGGTGTCAATCTCCATTGGTATTCCTGGAGGGAGTGAGGTGGAGGCTGATGGTTTCACTGGGGCTTGATGCTGTGTGTTAAGACCATGCACAAAGGGTAGGACTGATTCTGAGGGGCTTGGCTTCAGCTCGTGCACTGTGCCCCTTACCTGAGTATGTGCCCTTAATTTTGGATTGGTGTCCGAAGAAAGTCCAAAGGCATCCAAAGATGTCCGAAGGACATCCAAAGGTGCGGGAAACTTTGGAAGGACTTTCTGGACGGGTGCAAGTAACTTCTGGATGAGTGCGGGAAAGTTCCAGAGGAACTTCCGGAAATTACAATGAGGTTTCGTCCTAATACAGATACGTGTAATGGCTACTCAGGACAAGTCCTGAGTAGAAGCAAACAGAGGAATGGCTGCAAGGACAAAGTCCAAAGCAGAATAGGTCTGAAGGACTGTGGGAAAGATCCAGATAGACTTCCAGAAACTTTGGAGGATTGGATGGGTGGATGAGCAGAGGAGCAGAGGAGCAGAGGATTGGAGGATTGGAACTCCAGCCTAGGGAATTCCTCCCTAGGCCTGAGATGGATATTGACTAGGTTAAAGGACTAGACTAGTATGAGGACTTAGAGTGAGATCTAGTGCGAGGACTAATATGATATTCAGACTGAGGTACTACAAGACATATACACGAGTTTATATACTAAGAGAAATAATGGAAGGATCAATAAGCAGAGTCCAAGGCTATGTATGAAGCATATGCAAAGGTTAACAAATGTGAGTCGGAAATGAACATAGGTAAATGGATCAGTAATCATACCAGTAATAGATATAGCTGAGACAATGGAAAGAAGGAAATACCAAATAGGCTGTGTTAACATTATATGCACAGGAAATGAATTAAGAAGCTTATTGTATATCGGATAGGAAATGGATCTATACATCAGATCGGACCGGATCGGACATGGACCAGATGAGATGCATGGATGTGACATTAGGGTGATGGGACAAGGATGAGTGATGCAGGCTAGCTGCAAAGGACAAGGGATCTGGACATGGGCGTGCGGATGTGGATGTGCAGAGGTGCAGGGATCCAGATGGATAGAGGACTGGAGACATGGATAGGACATCCGAAGGTCCAGATGAGGCATGGGAATATTATCAGATGTAGGTCCGGAATACGGGATATGACACTGTGTATTGGTATCAGTAGCAGAGAATTGGCAGGGCACAGCCTTCTTCGCTGACTTCCATTTGACTTCTTGACAGTGAAGTTGGTTGTCAATGACAGTGGTAAGGTCGATGTAGTCATTGAAGCTGGTTGGAGGGTCATGGACAGTTAGCAATAAGTCCTTTACCTCATCCTTCAGGCCCTTGTAGTACTTTTGGATGGTGTTTGAGGTGTTGAAGTTGACGTAGACCAGCAATTCGCAGAACTTGGACATGTAGCTGGCACAGCTTCCAGTCTGGCAGAGATTCTCGATCTTTCAAAGGGCAGTGCCCTTGGTATCAGGATCCCTGAAGTGCTGTCTGAAATCCTCGATCAGTGTTACGATGGTACGTCGTCGTGTGTAAACTCGGGTGGTTCAATCGACAGTAGTTGCAAACAAGCAACGTCTGGTATGCCGAAGTCGGTGAGATCGCCTCTACAGAAGAGTAGAGGTTGCTAAGTCGAACGGTGGTTGACTATGGTCGCGAGTTACAGGCAGAAGGGTTCTCAAGCCCTTACTGAAGGTACGGGTCAAGGAAAGGTCTGGTAAACCAAGTAGATTGGAATACTAGTTCTAGGGTCTGGTCCGAGTAAGACTAAAGTAGAGAACAACTACTTGAGTCTTCTGACTTATATAAGTCTACTCTATCGATCTGGGCTCAGCTTGTAGCTGGGTTCTAATCTGCCTATCTATCGAGTCAGAGATAACCTATACAAGGTCGGACTTCTATCTGCTGCGGCGCAGTCCGCAGTTCTTCTATTAGTACATGAGGCAACCATGAGGCTTGCCTTCTATCTTGATAATCATTAATAGACCTTCTAGGTCTATGTCGTCATCGTCGTCATCAGCTCTCCAAGCTTCGCCGATGTTCTGGTCGTAATCTGTAAGCATTCCAGAACACTTACCTAAGCCCAGCATCTTCTGGCTTATCTTCTATTCATCATAAGGCCTGGCTCGGCCTGTCTTCGTCATTATGGACCCAAGGTCCAGTTCTTCATCGTCATGGGCCTTCGGCCCGTCATTCTGGTTCGTCACTAGCTTTCCAGGCTAGGTGCATATCTTCTACATCGAGCCTGCTGGGCTCGGTCCAGTTCCCATGTTCTATCATTGCCGTTCTGTGGTAGAGGGCAGGTCGGTAGCTGGGGGCTCATGCCAGGTCATGTGACAGTCACTGTAACAATCAGTGCATCAAAGTCATGAAGTAAGTGATCATTGGTCTAGTGAATCACTGTTGACCAAGAGTGTGGTGAGCCATTGTCAAGGTATGTGGACAAGTATAATGCCCTGTCCATGTCAGTGGGCAGAGACAAGCACAAGAGCTCTACTGCACTGAGTACTTCGTCAATGAAGGCATTGACTTCAGTAGTGCTACCCTTGAAGAGGCATGGCTCTTAAAATTTGGCAACACCTCATGGGATGACTGACTGACTCTGAGGAGTCATGGTGTCCTGCAGTGCTATGAGGCATGGTGGGGAATCTGAGAGCCACAACCTTGTTGGTAATTTCTTCAAGAGCACATCTGATGGTGCATTGATTCTCATCTAGGCAAAATGAGTTTTGACCAAGTGCAGTGATAGCCTGGAGAACTTCATGGAAGTTCTCCAGGGTTGGGATGAAGGTAGACTGAGAGGGAAGTGGGTCTTCCATACTCAGGGTTGCACTAGTGGAGTCAGACATATCTAGTGCTGCCGTGGTCCGGTCCAGAACCACGGTTCGAACTGGACTTTTGGTCTGGTTCTCCTTGGTCTGGTCCATGGTTCTCACATCAGCCAGAATCAGACCAGAAAATGGTTCTTGGTTCTTGGTCTTCCTGAACTGTTCCATTTTGGTTCAGCATTCCTGAACCATTCCAAACCGTGGCTTTGACATCATTTGCCTCAATGTCAAGCTGACCTTCGGGATTTATGCTCGATCGGTTGGTCAGGCTGCCTTTTAGCCTTTTTGAATGTAAGTACCAACTATTCAGACTGCATTTCCCACCCACTGACATATGTTTTACTATGTTGCAGCTATCTCTGTCTATATGTCTTCCCTGATGGATATGATTCTCCACCAGCTTTCCACATTGCCTGATCTCCTGGAATATCATTGTTCTTGGGTGCGCAGGTGTTATCTTCCTGTCCCATGTACAAAATGGGGTCCCAACAATGAATCTGTAAGTTATCTCTCTCAACATGTCTCATGACTCATGCGCACTGAATTCTGATGGCTCCCTCAAGGATGCCTCAGATATTGTATTTTACAACAATCCTGATGATCATGCACCATTGCCACAGGTCCCACCACAAAACGCCTTCACCACTCTGCTCCAATCTGGATGCACACCAGCACTAACTGTGGCTGGTTCCCAACATTCTACTCGCACATCAAGGCCCTCCACTCATGTTCGGGATGCTAACAATGTGTCCTCAAGCACAAGGAAGCGCATGTTATCCAGTGCCACTGATCCTCCAGCAAAGAAAGCTGCTGCCATGCATTTTTTGTCGCCTCTGGACACTGATGAAGAGGACGAGGATGAGGGCAATAACCCTTCTTCCCCCCCTATCCAAGAGGGGTCATTTTATGAAGAGTTTGTTCCGCACCCAGACGACAACGATGACAATGATGAAGCCAAATCTGGCAATGGAGATGATGCCTCTCAGATGACAGTATGTATCTCTCTCTACATTCATTGCTTCTTAACTGACACTCATGTTTAGGTCTCCAAAAGTGAACGTACAGTGGATCTCCATACCATATTCACTCACACCTCTGATGGCTGGGTCTGCAACTTGTGCAAGTAAGTTTTAAGTTTTCAATCTCTTTTTTAATTGTTTCTCACTTCATGTAAGGGATGCTGGCGAACCTAGCCAAAAGCACACATTCCATGGTGGCACCTCAACATTGCAGACACATGTTGTTTGCAACAAGAAAACTTATTTCCAGGTATACAGACAATGGTGTGAGGCAGGGGGCATTACAATGCACCCTCATGCAATCCCACCCGGCCAAGATCTCATGGAGGCGCAAATGACTCTCGATGCCAGTCTTGTCTTGAGGCCACCTGCATTTACCAAGGATGGCCTACTGGAATACATCATGGAGCTCATCGTGACTGAAGATGAGGCCATCCAGCTAATAGACAAGCCAGCATTTTGACGTTTGCTGCAGTATGCACATCCATCTCTTACCAAAAAAGATATCCTGCATCGCATGAAGTTAACAGATACCATCAAGGCTCAAGCAACCTCTATTGTTCAAACTATCAAGGAACATCTGGTGGTATGTTTTTTTCTAATTATATTGTGACTACTTCTCTAGAACATTTTGGTAGCATGTTGACAGTGCAGTTTCCATGACATTTGACTCGTGGACCTCAATTATTGGCAAACCATTTTTTTCCATTACTGGGCATTACATTTGGAACCCTCCCAACAAGCTGCTACAGTGGCAGTTGAAAAACAAGCAGCTTGCTTTCAGCCATGTCGAAGGCAACCACAGTGGCCATAACATTGGCCACATACTTATTGAGACTATAGATAGGTTCAGCATTTGCAAGAAGGTGAGTTTCTTCTAAATGTTTCACATTAGCATTAGACTAACTTTACTTGTATGTACAGGTTGGATGGATGACATCAGACAACACCTCAAACAATGACACCACCATGAAAGAAGTAGCAAAGGTCATTGACGAGGGCGGCACTCATTGGCTTCTGGGTTCTTGTCGCATCTGATGTCAAGAACACATCCTCAATCTCACTGCATGTCACTTTGTTGACGCAGTCACACCCACACCTCAAGCAACATTACTCAAAAAGATCCATGGCGCTATTGATAGTGGTGATGAGACTGACATTGACAGCTTGACTGAACAGCTTGCTACACTGGAGGATGATCCTGAGGCTATAACCGAGGATGGGTTTGATGTTGGGGATGCCATTAGAAAGGCACTTGCTCTCATCGAACAGGTAAAGTCTTAGTTTCTCTTTCTCATCTTTGAGTTGTTTTCTGACATGAAATTTAGATTCGCAAATCCCCACAAGCCCACACTTTCTTGAAGAAGTCCTGTGAGGAAGAGGGCATCCCCGTTCACGAGATCTTGGCCTGGGTGAGAACACACTGGGCATCTCTCTTCAAATGCCTGGAACATTTCATGTCTCTTCATCTGGCCATCAACCACTTCATCCTGCTTGCTGACAAGAGTCCCAAAGTCCCGATGTTGCACAACAAAGCTTACAGTGACTTCAAGCTTGATTGGACTGACTGGAAGAAAATTCAGCTTGTGTGTAATGTTCTCAAGGTAGCTATTCTTATTTTGTTCATCTACTTGTTTACTTACTTATGTTTAATAGGAACCCACAACTGCGCAACAATCATTTTCTTCAGCCACACACCCAACAGCCTCCCAAACCATCCCTACACTGGAGTGTCATGCCGATATGTGGCAGACAATGGCCAACAGCATAGAATATTCGCCAATCACTGATGCAATTCAGAAAGGCCTCAAGAACATGGGGAAGTACTACAAGAAAACTAACGACTCAGATATATACTTCATCTGTCTGGGTGAGTACTTGTTTTTTCTTTCTCCTGCAGTGTATTTCTAATGTAATTACAGTTCTTGACCCCAACTACAAGTTGGCATATGTCGAAAGTCATTGGAGTGCTGAAAAGGTCATGAGTGGGAGGGTTGGTCTTCAAGCCCTGGTAAGTTTTACTTCACTTAATATTCTGTCAGCTGATTGTTGTGTAGTTTAATAAGTATTATGAAGCACCTCCGATGTCGTGCACCATGGACGCTGCCGTGCCAACAAAAGTGTTGCAGGGTGTTCGGTATGGCCAATCCTGGATGCGCGATGCTGTCACAGCACATCAAGCAGCAGACAATCACATGCATGACCTGCTTCAAGAACTCTCATCATATCTCACTTCACCATTGGAAGAGACTGATAATATTGTGGCATGGTGGGGGATATGTTTTTCTTTGTATGTATTATCACATTCTGAGCTCACTCTATTCATTAGCTACACTCACTTCAGTATCCCACACTATCTCGCATTGTGCGCAACTACCTACCAATTCAGGGCAGCATGGTTCCCTCAGAATATGCTTTCTCTAGTGGGGGGATCACATCGACACTTTGCCGCAATGCACTGGCCCCAGCTACATTCTCTGCACTCCAATTATTGAAGGCAGGTTACCGCAATGGTCATGTTTCAGCAGCTACAGAGGCAGAAGAGTTTGCAGCTATGTTAGACTAGCTACTCAATGTGTAGATAGTATTTTATCAATGTTTTTTTTGTGCTCACTATAGAAAAAAATTCAGTTCAGTTCAAGTTCAGACCAGAAAAAAATGGACTGGACCACAAAGAATGGTTCTCAATGGTCTGGTTCTGGGTTTGAAGATTTTGCAGAACTGGACCATGGTTCAGTTCTTGGTTCTCATCCTGGACCCCCTGAACTGGACCGAACTGAACTGTGGCAGCACTAGACATATCAGTAGAATAACACCATGAGGCAATGGTAGAATAGGTTAATGGAATATACGAGGACCAAGCAGATGAGTTTGTGGTCGAACCAAACTGTAACAGGTGCTCTTCAAGTGGGGGAAACAAGCAAGAAGCTGAGCAGAGAGAGAGGGCCAGGAACTGGTGTTGGTTTGATGAAGAGACAGGTACAAAGCTCTGAGCCACATATAAGTATGTAGAGCATGATAATGTAATGTGAGACATAGGAATGAGACTGGGCACAGTAAACACATCAGTGAGATAAGGAGTCCATGATTATCCAAACGAGCTGTTCCATGTGGAATGGAGTACATCAGCACAATGTTTATACTGTAAAGAGACCATATTGTAGGTAGAATGGCCGTGGACTATGTAGAGTGACCTTGACCATGACAGAACTCCTTTGCAGCACCTTCTTTTGCACCACATTGTCCCAGTCATCTAAATAGTTCCATAGTGATGTCTCAGCTCCAAGCTGCATTTTTCAGAAAATGAGCATAACATGCTGAATAAAATTTCTAAATTCATGAAAATATTTATGGACATAGATTGAGCCAAAAGCTGGGAGGCATCTAAGAGGAATGTGTACTGTGATGCATCATTGTCTTGCTATGAAGCAGCTCAGCAAATGGCTTGGATTTTGAGCCATTTGCTGAGCTGCTTCATAGCAAGACAATGATGCATCACAGTACAAATTCCTCTTGAATGCCTCCCAGCTTTTGGCTCAATCTATGTCCATAAATATTTTCATGAATTTAGAAATTTTATTCAGCATGTTATGCTCATTTTCTGAAAAATGCAGCTTGGAGCTGAGACATCACTAAAGTTCCTACAGCCCCTCATGAATTTGTACCAGTTCATAATGTACATTCAATAAAACCTTTTCAATTATTTAACTTTTAGTTAAAATAATGAATGCTACGAGGCCTGTGCACTTGAAGGCGCTGATACTGGATGCCGAGTGGAATCTGTTTCAGCGGATGTGACATTGTGTTACTATCGTGTTACATTTTGTGACTGTCCGAACCAGGGGGTGACCGAAGTTGTGGTAACCGATAAGTAGTAGCAGATGATTCTGACAAGCATGTGGCCCCGGAGAAATTTATTTTAACATTCTATAATCATGTATAACCATCATATCGCATTCCAGATTTTTCCGTGGTGATCTGATATCTAACCTTTGAGAAAGTCAAATATATAAACCAGCTTCGAATACCCATAACTCGGTCGTAGCAAAAATTTCACTTCGTTTTTACCAAAAAACACATGGACATGTGTATTGTGTTGGGGGGGACTTTTACGTCATATACATAGGCATTCCGTGCAGAATTGCGTGTGCTAAGCCAATGCGCGAAGTCTAAGGACGGCGCGAATTCGTGGGACTATCTAGTAGATACGGGGTGGCGAATGGACCGTCGATCGACGACGTGGCTGTGAGGGCATGTGGGGTCCGCAGCCCTGAGGCCTGAGCAGTGAGGACCCTCCCAGTCATGAAAATCAGAGGGGATATTTAACGTTCACAAGCACCACCAAATTCCTCCCAGAGCATTCACTTTCCTCACTGACTCGCCAAGATCGTGAAAGGCAGCCCCACTTCAAACCATGTCGGATTCAAACTGCGGTTCTGGTGGAGGTGCGACTACATATGCACAGTTGCGGATCGCATCGATCTTCATCATCCTTATCGGATCGACTAGCGGTGCACTTTTTCCAGTGCTTGCTAACCGGACAAGCTGGCTTCACGTGCCCAAAGCCGTCTTTGAGTGAGCCATGAATGATTCAACGTGAATACGTGCAGCGTTCTGATTTGAATCTTGTAGCTTTGCCAAATACTTTGGTTCCGGCGTTATCGTGCGTTCCATCA
This sequence comes from Suillus hirtellus, assembly GCA_016695485.1. NCBI lineage: Eukaryota > Fungi > Basidiomycota > Agaricomycetes > Boletales > Suillaceae > Suillus > Suillus hirtellus. Next base: position 208,279 of record MU172290.1, read on the forward strand.
GCTCGTCGATTAGAGTATCTGGTTATTCATATTTCCGCAGATAGCTACAGCCTTTATTCATCTCCTTAGCCCCGCCATGAGTGAGCTTTCATCTCCATGCCTGTCACCAGCTTGGCAGGAGTATGTAAGTCAGAAGTCTCTGGAAGTAGTATCATTACTTACATGCATGTTATATCACAGCCCTACGCGCTCGCATTAGCCTTGCTCAGTATATTTTCTATATTTATCGTTGAACTGGTGGCTTTCAGGTGGGGTACAGCCAAACTGGCGGCCCTCGGTATGAGGCACGGTGCGTTTTGGATTATTCGCGTGCCGAGGCTCCCCTTATTTCAAGACAGATACACACGGTCACGGTCTCGGCGCGCACGCTGCACATGGACCTGAAGGTGTAATGACGGGTGGCGACTCAAACTCTGAGAAGATCAAGGAAGATCTAGAATCTGCACATGATCATGAGCACCCAGATCTTGCTGCCACGGGGCAGATCATCGGTGTGTTCATCCTAGAATGTGGCGTATTATTGCATAGGTGTGGTCTCCCTTGACCCACGTCCAATGATTAATTCATGCTTACTATTTGTGAAGTATGCTCATTGGTCTGACGCTGGCGGTCGACCCGGACTTTAAAATCCTGTTTGTTGTCATCATATTTCACCGTGAGCAATCTCCGTATCCTATGAATCACTGTTGGACTGACATGATACGCAGAAACCTTCGAAGGCCTTGGAGTCGGTACTCGTCTTGCTCACTTACAGCTTCCCTCGAAGTACAATTATGTAGCCATCTGTGGCGCGCTGCTGTACGGAATCACCACACCATTAGGCGTTGCAGTCGGGCTTGGCGTTCAAACCACGTACAACCCAAACAGCACCACCGCCTCCATCGTGAGTGGAGTGCTCGACTCACTGAGCGCGGGTATCCTGTTGTACACTGGCCTCGTTGAGGTATGTTATAATTTTTAGTGTCGTGACCAGAGCGCGAGCACTCATCATTTTATGCAGCTTCTTGCTCACGAGTTTATCTTCAACAAAGAGATGATCAACGGGTCTAACAGACACGTTGCTTATGCTATCTCATGCATGCTTTTTGGATGTGGGATCATGGCGCTCCTGGGGCGTTGGGCATAACGGACATTGTGTAATATAAGTCGGCATATCTCCAATAAGTGGACAATGTCAACATGGCCCATACGGTAACTAACGGAGAATATAACCAGCGAAGTGATACGTAGTACATACGAGTGGAACTTACCGAAATATATGGCACACATGCTCGGCGAATTTATCTTGATCAGCCTGTCCAAGAGTATGAGAACTTGATATTCTCGGCAACATTAATATGTTGTTACCATGTACTTTTGCTAATAGTGGCCGTTGAAACCTTCGAACTTACATGATATTGTGAGGGAGTTTTGATTGGTTAAGTTATGCTTTGTTATGCTCTTATGCTCTGTCACCTATTTAGCTTGTTACTAAGTGGATTATCACCCTACTGAGGCTCTTAGACTGGTTGCGTTGTGCTTCACCAATAAGATGAGGACTTCACTACTCCTGCTGCTCTCTTTCAGCGGAATTACACTTTCTAAACCTATCAGCCAAGTCTTCTATGATGCAGGAAGTAACCGCCAGGTTGTTATGCAAGGCCAGGTGTTTGACGTGCCCTCTAACCCTCAACCTGGTTTCAATCTAAACCTGGATGAACTCCGGCTAGTTCAGCTATCAGAAGATCAGGAACCGGTATGGATGACAGAACTTGAGAAGGTGAGGACAACTCGTTGTACAGCTACTGCGGGTCTCACTTTCTAACCGCGTGTCATCCAGATTGAGGCTAAAGCCAAAGGGCTTCGTTTCTTCGACATGTACTTATATTCTTTTCTTCGTTTGAATGTCAGTTCTCAATTATATTTGCACGTCTAGTACAGATAATCGCAATCTCGGTTCATCTGCTGACTTCCGCGTCGCGACGAAAGGTGGGTATAGCTGTCGATTGTGAAAGTCGTGGAACTTACCTTTCCATAGCTTCATACCCGCCGCTGAGCGCTCATGAACAAGTCACCAAAGTCATCAAGACGCTGTCTACCGAGGGTCCAAGGGCAAACTTAGAGAAGTTTTCTAGCTTTAGAACCAGATGTAGGTCTTGTATCCGCTAAGTGTTTCAGTACACTGACTCAGTGTCGTAGATTATCGTAGTGAGGTAAGTCCTAACCTGCACAGTCCATCCTGAAATATTCAGCTGCTGTGTAGACAGGCAAGGAAAGTCAACAATGGCTACTATCTAAGATCAATGAAGTATGTTCTCCGCACATTGCTAGATTGATTGCCGAAGTTTGGTCATTAGGTTACCGCGGATTTCGCATCGCCTTCGTTGAAGTCTTTAATCAGCATCGATGAGTTCCATCATCCTTGGGGACAACATTCGATTGTAAGGCCTATCATTGAATTTTATTCTCTCGTCGGTAAATTGCTAGCTAGATTGTCAGAATCAACGGTTCCGATGCAGCAAATGATCAGATTGTCATTCTTGGTGCTCACCAAGACAGGTGATTGTTGTCTTTGAATGTCATATTTGCGTAATTGATGTTATTTTCCCAGTACAAACTTGTGGCCATTTCTTGCTGCCCCTGGTAATCTGCGCTTATTTTATATCTCTTGAGTTGGCTGGCTGATTTCCAAGTAAGGTGCTGATGATGACGGGTCGGGGAGTGTCACCATCCTGGAATCATACCGTGCACTCCTAGCATCTGACTTCCAGCCAATTCGGCCTGTTGAGTTCCACTGGTATTCCGCTGAAGTGAGTCATATGAATGCGTGACGTGTATGTGTTGCTGATTCTGAATTTTTAGGAGGGTGGACTTCTTGGTTCACAGGCTATCGCTCAGCACTATGAAGCCAAGGGTTTGAAAGTCTACGCAATGAGCCAGGTGGGGGTGATGTCTAACTTGATTATAGTAAATTGACTTGGGTAGTATGACATGACAGCATGGGTAAAGAGAGGTACAGTTGAGGAAGTTGGTGTAATTGTAGACTATGTGGATTCAGCGTGAGCATATTTTGCCATGATCATTTGTTGTATCCTAACCTGCAATACTAGCTTGACGGAGTTCAACAAAGGGTTAATTACTGAATATCTGGACATACCATTTGTTGAAACCAAATGTGGATATGCTTGTTCCGACCAGTGAGTTATGCTTAATACTTCGTTATGAATGCCAGCTACTTACGTCTATCACAGTGCTCCTTGGAGTAAAGCGGGATATCCTAGCATCTTTACCATTGGTGAGATAATATTCCATTACTTGCATCTTTATTCTGACTGTGGTGTTAGAGGGGGCTTTTGAGAATTCAAATCACAGGAACATTCATACCGCTAACGAGTTAGTATATCAAACTAAATCGTGGAGACTGGATACTGATATCAATCTTACAGCCGAATTGATATCTCGGATGAGTTTAGCTTCTCACATATGTTGGAATTTTCTAAATTGGCTGTGGCCTTTGCAATCGAGCTCGGAGGTTAGCTTGCTACAGGTGTAGAATATTGTTATGTAGACTCCACTTGGTCTAGACGGACCTTCCCGGCGTCACCTCTGACGTATTAAATTTGGTTTATTATTACCATAAGCAGCGAGATGTCTCGCCCCGTGTCCCACCATTTATAAAGAGCTTCACAAGCACTAGGGTAAACGATCTGTGAGCTCTCTCAGCTCTGTAGCTTGAAACGACCATGTCCCAGCCGCAGCGAAAACTATCTGTTCGCCGAGGATCTGTCAGTGCGTCAGATCCGTTTGGATATCATGCTCCCCTCAATCATGATCCTAATCGATCATCGTCATCGACTTTGACCATCGTTCGCGTCCTGGATCCCAATTCGCAAGCAGGCGCATCGCAAGGTCCTGGGACCAATCCGAGTAATCTTTCAGAATCGTCTGCGCCAGCGCTTCACCGGCGTTCACTACGTCATCCTGGGAGTATATCCTCTTCGACCAATGCAGACGGATCATCAGCTGGTAGACTCAGCTTTGCATTTTCATCTTTCGCTCCAAACTCTTCAGCTTCACCATCCTCTTCTGCGTCTGCACCAGCCGTCGCTACTTCCCCTAGCCGACGGGCCTCCAGCCCGTCTACTTCCCCCCGTCTACGCTCTAGTTCACCGCAGTTCACCCGGAGACAATCTGCGTCAGGTTCAACCCCATTCTCTAAACCAAATTTGTCCCCAGAACAGCTTGTAGACCTTGCTCGTCAATCAACTAGCCCTCGTTATGTCCCTCCGCCTGCATCTGCCCCTAGCACTCCTCATCTTCCCGCACACACAAGTCCAGTGAATCATGCCGCCGGTGCAATAACGGTACCTGCGACGTTCACCCCGTTACCCGATGACATTTACCTTCCTTTCATCGATCGTCCCATCGAAGTGACCCAATTACTATCAACTCATCCCACAACCAAACTTCTTTCCCTCCTCGCTCAGACATTTCCCAGGACACAAGGCCCCGAAAATGTTAACGATTCCACATTCTCTGCTGATCCTGCGACATGGTCCTTTGGGACTTTGCGCTTCTGGCTAACCAATGTTGATAGACAAACAGCCAGTGACGCCCTCTGGGTGTGCAATGCGCGCAGATGTGTTCTTTCTCATTCAGAGCTCATCTGGGAGCGTCTGAAGGGGGCTCTTGGGGTGCCTCCCGAGCTTGAGGTTGACGGAGAATATGATACGGAGAGCGTGATTGCAGTGGACAATCACCCGCCGCGCGTCTCTGTCTCTCCTATTCTGGCAATATTGGATACAGACGGTGCGGTCGAAGGCTTAGGAGAGTCAGACACGCACACTACACCTTTTCTGCCTAGCGATGTCCAATCGACTCAACATGATTCTATGCCCTCATCCCCGCGAGAGGACTCTCTCTCAACCCCAACTCACTTGTTGATTGAGCCCATACTCGCGACACCCTCAAACGGGAACGTCTCCACTTGTGGTTCAGCTAATCCACCCCCGCTTAGCCTTCCATCAAACCTGTCACAGTCTACTTCTCTTGGACAGGGAGATGGGCTGCAGGACATTGGTGAGGAGGCAGAAGACGAGGACGGCGCAGACACAGAAGCGCCCGAAAAGGACACTCAACCTGTGGAAGATTCTTTGCAGATTCATGGGTTACGCATTTCCACTTCATCTGTGCCGTCTTCCCCTGCTTTTGTGTCACAACCATTTTCACATCCTACTAGCCCGGTCATGAATTCAAATGACTCAAGACGCAACAGCACGGAGCTTAAATGGTCGTCGGAGTTTACCTTTCCCCTTACTAGGCGTATTTCTCGCACGAGTTCGCATGGCTCGGTCAGTAGCCTTGGACGACCCACGTTCAGGTTGGTATTTCTGTGCTTCTCATGACATGCTTACTAACCCCCCCTCGTTCTCACAGCTACATCCACAACTCAGCCGGATCTGACTTCGGGGACAACGATAGCGAGCGCTTGTATGATCCTGTTGGAGATCGCGGTCCAGGAAATCCGCTATTCCCCAGCAATTTTGCGCGACTGGCATTGGGCCCAACGCTGAGTGCAAAGTAAGACTTCTCTAAAGCGTTACTTGCAACGATCGAATGTTGATCACTCTTCACTCAGTAATCCTAATCTGCGTCCAGCGCATTCGCGCTTTGCCAAGTGGGCGCCAGGTGGACGTCCTCCGAGTTGGATTGATGCTTGGGACCCTGTCAAGCACGAATATGCCGCAACCACCGCTAGCGGCAGTAGTATTGGGGGCGGTGAATAAGCTGACGCACCTCACTGCACACCGCGCTCTCAATAATCAATCTTTTCATTACTCGGCGCATCCCGCAGTTTTTTGGTCTTTGACAACTTTTCGATATCTTTTCTTGTCTTTTCGAAGCCGCAGCAATGGTCAAAAACTCTCACATCCGCAATGCTGTACTTATACTACTGCCCCACTTCTTTCCTTGCTTTGCCCATTTGCCTCTCATCTCTGTAATCTTCGTAGTCTGGATTGGAGGGACATGTGCATAGGGTACAACAATGTACGAATCACGTAGGCTTGCAGAACATACGTAGGTCTCATCAGAAAACAATAGAGCTGATATCTGAGCGGGGATATCTGAGATATGATATATAGTGTGGCTGGGAATCGGGATTTTCCACTGCAGAAGCACATTCAAATCATACACACGCGTTCATAAACTCACTAGAATCCGTCAGCCTCCCCACCGTACCTCTTCGGCAACTGGTTGGCAGGGATCAGAGGTAGAAGAGCGGTTCCGATGACCTTGGGACCAGAACCAACAACACTCATCTTCGCCACTGTTGCAGCTGATAGAAACGGCTTGAATATCCAAAAAATCCAAGTAAGAAAGCTAGGCACGTTGACAAAGAACTTTTTCGCCTGTGAACAGAACATATTACATTCGGGAGCCAGTAGAGACAGAGATACGAACCAGGAATTCGGGATAGTGGCCCTGGAATATACTGGATGCTTCAGATGCTGCATTCTTGGAGGCCTGTGTTCTATCCGACATGCTTACGCCTTCGTAGTCTAGTGATATTGTATGAAAGCTTAGCGAACACATCACATTGACTACCAAGATACATACCGTGGATCTGGACCATTTGGTCGACAGTCTCAAAGTCAAGCAGGGCTATACTTTCCTCCATAAAAGCAACACGCCATCTAGAGAGATGTCAGGGACGACACCACGAAAGTGATGATAATGTGTGTATACCTTAGAAAGCGTTGTGTATCACCGAAGACGGCATCCAGATCCTTATTGGCGCCGTATAGATTGTACCTTCAGAAATCGAGTCAGAACGAGACTTGGACTTCTCAGAAGGTACATGATGGACATACGCGATGGGATGTCCGTCCTTGTCCTTTCCGTATGTTATTCCAAGCTTTCCAAATATATCTTCTGGAAACTTTTCCTTCATAATCTCATTGACCTTGAAGGACTTGCGCCATTGCAAAGTAGAGATGAACATGTTCTTGGCCTCCGCAGGATTGAGATTCCTGTCCAGTTGATGTTCATAATAGATTTTAGTCCAAGAAAACGAATCGCACCTGGCACGAAGGAACTTCATTAACACGACACTGACGCGGGCATCCTTGGGTTTCAGTGGGCTGATGGTGACACCCCACAAGTTATATGGCGTTGACCCAGCACCATCCTGCTCTGGAAATGCCTCCTTGAATGTTTCAGGCAAAGTAGACTGTGATTTACAAATACAGGTTGACGTTACAATTGAACACCATCTCTAAAGTGTATGAATGGTTTTGATTAACTCACGCGGAATTCCTTCAAGGCCTTCCACTCAGCCTCGGTAAACTTCTCCGTCAATGGATTCTGTGGTTCCTTGTCACCTTCTAGCGTAGCCTCAACGGCACTGGGCGCGTTCAGAACAGATGTTGGTTCTGGGCGTGGCGTATCCTCCAGCACAGTGGGCGTCACGCCTGGTTGAGGTGCAGCTGCCTCCGTTGTTGTTGTTGCTGTCAGAGCACTACACTCGACTGTGAATTCCGGGGCAGTTGCTGCTGCCGGAACTGTCTCACTATCAACGATCAGAGTCATGTTTACTCAAGTGTAAGAGGGTGTCGAGCTCAAGCTTCAAACGTGGGATGACTATTACGTCTGACTATGGACTTTAGATCAAACGGGACTTACGCAAATGGCGATCAGTAGCTAGAGCCTAGAAACACGTACGTACATATCCACATCGTCATTTGAACAAAATGAGCGCTATATAGTCTAATGTCACGTAGAGACTGTCGGTAACACTATCTACATTAATCAAAAGGTAACAGTCCTCGAGAATAAATATGGATAGAGATACTAAGTTCTGTTAAGTAGTAACGTGTCCCACAGTGAACGACTCCATCCCGAAATGCTGCTGTATACGCGGGAGCTGATATCCAATAGGGACCGTATTGGAAGTCGGCGAGTCTAGGGAGGGAGGTGGTGACGGGTATGGTTCTGTAGGCGAAATAAGATTTCGCTTTGAAAAGATGGACAAAGGGTCTTGTGAAGGAATTTGGTTAGGATGCCCATGCCCGTTCCCATACGGATCTGGGAGTATATGCGCATTTGTGGATATCTGCACCCGAGGTCGGCCAGCAGCAGAGTGTGCCCCCATTCCTGTGGCTGCGGCCACAGGAAGCCCCAGCGTGCCAGGGACGGGGGATGATGGCGAGCTCCCATTCAATAGCTTCTCATCTATCCGATTAATGGGGAGCATCATGTCCCGCGTCGCCTCTACCCTGCGCATCCTGTTCTCCCCTCGCTCAACATCACTCTTCGCCGTGTTATACAGGTATAAACCGAGAAAGGTCATCCCAATACCGAGACCCTGCATGGGGTGTACGTTTTGGTTGAACCACACTATGGCGATACAGATGACAGCGACACGCTTGATAAGGGAGGCGATGGAGTACGTCACAGGAGATGTACTGGAGAGGATCACAAATGCGATGATGTTCTGAGCAAAGTGGACGGTGCCGTTCATGAAGAAATAATACGGGATGGAATGAGGAGCCTCATGTCCACGAGCCGGGTGCGTGACATGAACAGAGTCAGCAGCGAGAAGGGGAAGATCGGTGAAGCACCAAATCGGGATCATCAATGCGAATGCCATGGCCGAAGAATAGAATAACAAGTTGAGTTTGTCTAACTTGTTTGACGATGTCTGTGACCCTGACGGCATAATCTTCTTAAAGAAGATATTGGAACTGACGAACACAAGGGCAGAACCAAATGCGCAAATGAGACCTGTCGGATTTGAAGCGGACTCGAACGTACATGCCAGCATGACACCAATGATCAGGGGCAGTAGAGAGAAGTACGTCCTTGGAGAGTACTTGACGCCAAAAAGTATGGCGTAAGCGGCAACGGTGAACAGTGGAGATAGAGCCTGAAAGCACGTTCATCACTTAAAAATAAGGAACCGATGGTCCAGCATACCTTGATAGTATGAACGGTGCTGACGGGTATTTTGGAAATTGCGATGCTAGAGAACATATGACCACCAACTTGGAACATGCCCATGGGCAGGGTGCTTCGCAAAATGGCGCCAGTTGGCGGACGCAATTTTGTAAATTGGATGACTGGCGACATGAAGAGTAGGCAGTACCCTGCGACGAATGCAAATTGTACAATTGTCAGGGTGACAGGGTGATTCCATTGATTGAGGATAGTTTTGCCAGTATTTGACGAAAGTGCAGATGTAGTGTACCAGAAACTGCACAAGAGGATAAAACGAGACATTAATACGGCAGAAGATGGGGAAGGTGTTGTGAGAGGGCCAATAGATCGCCGCGAATTCGATGATGCAGATGGCAAGTCGGAGAAAATGGAATAACGAGACAAGAACTTTCTAAATCTCGCCAGGCTTGCATCTGGCGCCAGGCGCAAGGATGATTGTCTTGCATAGGGAATTCCTCCATCCAGGGCAGATGCTAGAGGTTTCTCGCCTAGGAAGGTGGCCTGCCAGCCTTCGCCAGAGTTGAGGTGTTGTTGGTTATCGAAAGCATTATCTGATGAGTAGTTATTACAAGCTAGTTTGGGAGGCAGCTGGCGGTCAAGCATGGGTTATCGGATCTATTGAAGAGTTTGACCTAGTGTGATTGTCTTAGATCTGGAAGAAGTAGAAAAAAATGAGCACTGCCGCAGTAGACACTGCCGACGTCTTTGGCGGGATAACAGGTTGAACTCAAGTTTAAAGGAATACGCCCGCACGACCGCAATTTGGTTTGGTTTTATTTGGCGCGTAGCAGGCTGGTCTGAGTTACTTTAAACTTAGAATGATATACACCGCGTGTCAAGAATAATTGACCATTAACTGGAACCACTATTTTTAAAGGTTGATGATAGCTATGTATTGTTCGACGGCAACCTCTGGTTGATCCCAAAAAACGAAGTGGTTCCCCTCAGTCTGGAATTTGAACTTTACATCTCGTGCCTTTTCGGCACCAGGCCCATAAATTGGCTTGGGGTCAGCCAAACACTTCCTAAATTCATGCAATGCCCAGACAATAACACCAGGACTCGCTCCACCACACATGTACCTGATACGTAGGTTGGGCATGAACTTCTCCGCCAAGGTTGTGTCGAAGATTGCACGTCGTGTCGTGGCCTTGAATACGTCTGCTTGAATAGAGACGATGAGTGCATCGGAAGTACCGAAAGCCTTGGTAGATGTGAACGCTACGAACTCTTGAGGAGACAGCTCGTTCATGGAGTAAGTTTTGTCTGTGGATTTGTACAACTCGAGGTCATCAATGCTTCCTGAGGTGACATTCTTGTGTGGGAAGTGTCCTGCCACCCATTCATGGAAAAGCTTGAACCTCTTCTCGACATCGGTCTCGGACCAAAGTTCCACATTGAAGCCTGGAGGCTTTGGTATACCAATGAAAACTCCACTTATATCTGTAACACCGTTCATCATTGCGTAAGTGTTAGAAGATTAGATGTGCCCACCGTGACAAACTACAGTATGGAGATATTGTTCAAGGTCAGACAGAACACTAGGTCGCAAGGCGTCAAGATGGGCCACAACAGCATGCGCGTGCAATGATCCCAAAGACCACCCCACCAAGGCAATTCCACCGCTGGTACCCTCCGCCAGGGGAATATGTTGCTTGCGGGCAAAATCGACAAGGAAAGTAGCGATATCGACGGCTTGGGTGCGAAGGAAGCTTTCCTGTCCCTCCACTGTACGAGACACAAGACCAGCCAAGTCTGCATCAAGGAAGCTGGTAGTGGGATTATAATCACGCCTGTATAGACTGACTATGCGGAGACGGTGTACAGCAGCTAGAGGGAAGAGCTTCCTGAAAACACCTGCATGAAGAATAAGTCGATAGGACGTTATGCAGCACTATCTAAATCACACCTCCATTGAAACCCAAGCCAGGCACGAAGACTAAGGTTGTATAGGTCTTTCCAGGGACATCGCCGCTGTCAAAGTAATAGTAGGACACACCGTCACTGATAGCTAGACTTTCAAGTTCATGTTGCATTGGAGTGGACATCTTTAGATTGAAAGAACGGTATTCATGACTACATGCGGTTTCTTATTAGTGTATTTGCAAAGCGTGTCACTACACCTTTTTGGTATATTCTTCACAATTCGTCCGTTTTTTGGTCTATAGGGTCCATTAGCCTGGCATTTTCTCCTAGTATGTAATCGCGCCGCTAGACTGACCTGGCAAGCGATATTTCATGAGATCAAGTTCACTGCAGCTCAAGCGTTCACCATCAGCAAATGAAGCAGCATACCACTTCTTGAAGAGGAACTAGTGACCTTCGTGCGGTACTTGCACCTGGAATCAATGTTTCATACAATCAGTATATCCAATGCATGACAACCTAATCAAAACGGACTGCACCGCAAGGCCATAAGTTGACAACACCGACTTCCTGTTCTTATTCAATGGAGAAGGTGACCAACCCGAGCCAGAGTTCCGGTGTGAGGAAATAATAATGGACTGTCACCGTTCAGCTTCATTGCTCAAGATTAGCCTCAGATTGAAGTTCTTATCGTGTCGAATTTGTGGATTGTGTTTGATAGAATGTCAATGGTGGAGCGTCCAGGAGTAAAAGGTAGTGTAAGTAGTTAAGAATGTCCGTCCTTTGATCGTCACACGCAGTGATCGTGACGCTTAGCTTCATCATCTAGTATTTATGCTGATTATGGGACTCAGTCACAGTAGGCAGGCAATAATATTACATAATCCGTATGGAAGTCTTTGAATTTTGAAATTTGGCCATCTACGCTCACATAAGCTCAGGTAACTAAGTTCCTCAATGGCTTAACTACCAATGAAACAAAAATGTCCTTAAAACTATGCCATTCTTGCGCAAATGAGGCGACCGATCAACATAATCGTTGGCGAGACATTCTGGCGTCAGGCCGTTGGTATGAGCAGCGGTCCAGACGAGTGAGGGCGCGGGTGTCGGAGAGTGTAGAAGTGAAAACAACCAGCGGTACAAAGAACGCGCTGGCTGATTGTTCCAGACGTGCGGTAGAGCACCGGGAAGTACTCCCTGTATCATGTGGGCTGCATTTCCGTGATCTGTCAAAACGGAGTAGGGTTCTTGTTGGCTAGCGTGAATAGACAGTAAAACAGCGGCTGTGATGCCCAGTAGCTCGCCATGCAGGATCCCTGCTGATGTTCCATACTTCGCGAGTGAGAATACTACCTGGCTATTAGGTGTCGCGGCTGCAGATGTATTTGAGCGAGCCTGAAGAAGTGACACTGGTGATAGGAGCATTGATGCGTCCGAGGCAGCAAAAGGACGTTGTTGAGAAAAGGAGGTCGTGGGAGCAGCATGTAAGCGTCACAGAGGACAAGCAATAGCCAGTGTTTCATCACATGATCTGCTGAGTAGCGTGCTGAGGCAGAGATGTTCAAGCCAAGATATCAACGAAGGGAGGTGACGTCGTAGCGATGGCGCGGCAGTAGGCAGTTCAGCCGTCAAGTTATGCAAAGGCTCAAAACGGAATGGTGAGGCCGTATTTTGTGCAGACCAAGATCCAAAGCGAGAGAGCTGCATGAAACCATGTCATGTCAGTACTGGTAGGGCAGCGCTCGGGAAGGACGGAGCAAGCCGTGGTGAACTGTTTATGATATGACGTATGCTGACGTGCCCCTCGAGCAGGTGGGATTGATCAGTCGACACAATAGAGCAATTGACATCAGGGAGGGTTCGTCGTGCCGAAATCCATGCTCAGGGGAGGCGCTGATGGGCACGAACAAAGGACTGATGATGAGACAATCTTGCTAAGGGGTGGCGACAACCATTCAATATTCAGCGCTCAGCATGCACGCCCAGTCCGTGAGTGTGAAGTCGCGAGATCGATAGATCACGTGATTTGTATGTACCCACCCTAAACTTCTGAGCTCAGTGGACGTGTTGAGTCAGTCAGACGAAGGCACCGAAATCAGTATTGTCGCCGCCGACGCTGTTCGCTCCTCAAGACTTACATCATGGTCAGTTTTCTCGTCCTGAGCACCTCTTACGGACCCCGTGGTAGCCATGAATACGGTTTTACGCGATCATCGATGTTGGAATGGGTGGATGTGACAATTTAGAGATGGATGTACCAGGATAATTGACTCCCAAATCTTGCTCTTCTTGCCGCTTGATATGCCCAAATGCAGAGCTGACTCTCCCTTGTCATCCGTAGGCACGCGGACCGAAAAAACACTTGAAGCGCCTTGCTGCACCCTCCTCATGGATGTTGGACAAGTTGAGCGGTACTTACGTGCGTGTATCCCAGATCTTTTGGATATCCTTGTTCTAAAGCACCAGAACTATACCCCAGGCTCCCCGTCCTTCTCCTGGTCCCCACAAACTCCGTGAATCGCTCCCCCTCACCATTTTTCTTCGCAACAGGTTGAAATATGCACTGAACGGCCGTGAAGTTACCTCAATCGTCAAGCAGCGATTGATCAAGGTCGATGGCAAAGTGCGCACAGACACTACCTACCCTACTGGCTTCATGGGTAAAGAAGCTTTTTTTTCTTCGTTCATTCATTTGATCTCATTTTTTCCGCTGGTCAGACACCATCTCTATCGAGAAGTCCGGCGAGCACTTCCGCCTCCTCTATGATGTCAAGGGTCGTTTCACCATCCACCGCATCACTGCTGAGGAAGCCTCTTACAAGCTCCTCAAAGTCCGCACGGTTGCTCTCGGTGCCAAGGGTGTTCCCCATGTCGTCACTCACGACGGCCGCACCATCCGTTATCCTGACCCTGCCATCAAGGTCAACGACACTCTCAAGTTTGACCTTGAGTCGGGAAAAATCACCGAATTCGTTCACTTTGATACCGGCAACATTGTGATGATTACTGGCGGACGTAACATGGGTCGTGCTGGTGTCATCACACATCGCGAGAAGCACATTGGTGGTTTCGATATCGTGCATGTCAAAGATTCTTTGGACAGGACGTTCGCCACCCGGTAAGTGCTTCCCATCAGCCAAATAAAAATCTAATGTTTTTGATTAGTATTTCCAACATCTTCGTCATCGGTGATGGTTCAAAGCCCTGGATATCACTACCCAAGGGCAAGGGTACGAAGCTTACCATCTCGGAGGAGAGAGATCTCAGGAGGAGACAGCGGGCTTCTGCCGAACAATAGATATTATCGCGGAAGGTCTATTGATTTCTTTTGCAGCATTTCCTTCACTCTATGTCCCATGTGTATGGCCGATCATCACGCAAAAATGCAGATACTCGCAAGATGGTTATGAATATATGATTCGTCTGCACTCCCCACGTCTCAGCTGAGTTCACTAAACATTCCACCAGCACTGTAGCTGCAGTGTAAAGGGATGGAAAATCACCAGTAATCAGCAGCTCTAGGTTTTACCATGGCCTCCTTATTCCGCCTCTTGTCAACTTCCCAGCGTTCCACCCATTTTGCCATCTTCGCTCTGGATCTTTCATTTCCGACATTGACAGTCGCAATTATCTTTACCCAATCACATGACATTGCAAAGCACGTAAGCTCAAAAAATGAACTGTGCTCTGAATAGGGCACGCCGTACATCTGCACAGCGAATGTCGACTTTTGCATGGGTTTCAGGTCTGTATGTGTGAAGGGCGGCCGTGACTGCCCGCGTGATATGATGGATGAGACAGGTGGACTGGGATCGCTGCCGGACGGTGGAGTGTAACTGCAGTAGGCGTTATTGATCGATGGATGAGTGTATGGGGAATGGCAAATGCTCACGTCCATCCTGTGGGCCTGAAACCAACCACCCGAGAGTATGTCCCTTTGAACCGTTGCACATATGCCTCGAGCTTGTCTGAAACAATCATGCCCAACGGAACAACATGCACGCCAGCTTCGCTTGGGTCCTTGGTCAATAGCGCATGCAACTCAGGGTCATTTTGACATCGTAGGATGGCAGCCTTGCGCGCATCACAGTAAATTTTGGTCTTGAGAGCTTGTGCGATAGCTAGAAACAATTGAGCGAGCCTGATACGGTCCACACAATACTCACCCTTAACAATGCGTTCTTTACCAATGGAGTAGGTACTACACAAGAGTGGATCAATGACTAAGCTGGATTTATACAATAACTAACCTACCCGACAACCACCAACATCCTATCTTTGAGCGTTTTCATAACGGTATCGTCTGCCCTATCTGAAGGAATGACCCAAGCGTCCATAGTCGAGTTGCGTTTTCCATTCGCGTCTGGAGCGCCTATCCACTCCCCAGAAACGATTCTTTTGGCCAGCTCTGCGCAGGCTGAGATGACCAGCGGCTGTGGAGGAAAGGTATACTGATACACAATAAGCGTTATTGCCTCGTCAAGCTAACTTGACCAACCTTCGAGTCTAGGTAGGTCGTGTCTAGATACACATAGTCAATTTGCTTTCCTCTCACCGCAGGGTGCATTACATGCTGAGGCGAAGCTCTGAAGTCTCCGCAATGCAAATATCGGAAAGTCTTCCCGGAACCAACAAATGGCGATTTGAAGGCGCTATCACCCGCGTGCACAGTCTGTGGACCCTCAAATAAAAATAGGCACGATCCCGGGCAATGGTTAGCTTCAATAAGTGTGACAGTGACCCCGCCGGAGTTGGGAACAATTGTAGGGACATCCATCGGGAGTGGGTGAACCCACTTGGGATCAACCGACAACATATATATAATCAAATTAGCTGTGTCCCCTAGTTACACTTTCAATATTCATGTTCAACTGAGAGCTAGGATGAACAATACCTGAGCAATAAATCGGCCCGCTTTTCCAATTTGAAGCGAGGTTAGTATAATGATCGGAATGAGCATGACTAAAAATCGTGTGAAGGCTGTGGCGGCGTATCAATTTGGGGATACATACGTTAAGAAGTAGGCAGCGACGCCTGGTATGGTTCCATAGCGGAACGCATCAACGGCGATGGGCATTCCCTGCAGAACTTTGTAAAATGGCGCCTTTCTCCGGCTGCCCTGTGCTCGAGATGATCGAAAACTACGGTCCTCTGCGAGATCTGCTTCCTTCCAAGCTTCATTTTCCTTATGGGATGTCATCAGGACGGCATATAAGTCGGTGTTGTGGACATCTTCGAGTCTACTCGTACTGGGCTCGCATGTGACATCCAAGTCTGAAGTTATGGTTGCATTTGCGCTTGAGGAACTGACGGTGGAGTCGAGACATTTATTGACATGGTGTTGTCTCTCCTAAAATGTGCATCAGAGGGGTTACATCTGCAGCGTGGTCATGTCACCAACCAAGCCAGGTAAACGTGATATGTCGAGCTCGCAGATGGGGCAACTAGCAGGATGGACGCAGTCATTGAGTTGTTCTGAGACATCCTCCATCTCAATGTCATCGTTAGCGGCTTTGATGATGGCCAGCTCATCGTCTCCAACACCCCATTGCTCATCTTCACCTGTAAAATCGACATCTACCACATCAATAGAATGTGGTATATTTCCATGATCCCTGTAGGGTTTGGGAATACCGACTTCTGCAGATGCGTTTCCTTCAAAAAGTAGCTCATGAGTTGGCTCGACTGAGGACCGGAGTAACAAAGTTGGAACACCAAAGGTAGAAATGCTGGAAGTGGCTTTAATGACCGACGACTGGAGTAAAGTATCCTTCCTTTCTACAGTGTTCAGACTGCTTTGAACGGGAACTTGCAATAAAGCGGGCGTTCCAAATGTGGGGAGTTTATCCTCATGAGATTCTTCATGATTTGACAAAGCGACACGTGTGAGAGATGGCTCCCGCTCGCATTCATTAGAACCACGTAGATTCCCCTTTTCCCCTTGTGGGGAAGCGTGTTGTTTCTGAGCACCTGGGATTGCTCGCGTCTTCCCGTTGTCTCTTTTCGCTGTACAATCGTCACTGTCCGAATCTATAATGATGATATCCCGAGATAAGGAAGCTTTGGAGTTCTTCTTGTTCGTTTTGGGAAGGGGGTTTTGAAGTTTGCTTTTCTTTGTAGGTACGTTATTTGAGAAGAAATCAACGATGGTGCGAGATTGTAAAGATTCCTTGCGTTTCTTGCTCAAGGGAGCCATGCATTGATCCCAAAAAAAGTGCAGAGATTACTTGTGTTGCTGTAGAAGGAGTGAGACAAAACAAAGTTTGAACAAAGTAGGATCCCAAATTGGCGATCGGCGTTTGACACGACTTTGAGTCACATCGACACGCAACTCCGAGTCTGCTGATTCGGATTCTATCGGCACTACGTATCAAATTGAAAGCGATTTATCGTGAACTCGATATTATTCCAGCTGCAGGGCTAGCCAAGCCTGATATTGTAATATGTTAACCGACTTGGAGTTTTAATCTCGACTAGTCGAAGGAGCGCCGCTGCTCCTTTAGACAGGGCCATCAGGGTATCGGTTTTTGTGGGGTTGTCTTCATTTACGATACCGCTCTTATAATAACCACCCGTCCAGGTTCGTGCTCTGGCTCGAGCTCATATCAAGATTATCGATCTCTCGTTACAACATGAACGCTCGTCCTACATCTATCTTACATAGAACGCCATGGACACCTCCCATCGCCATCGCCACTGATGGTGTTTACATCGATCTGGAGGATGGTCGACGTGTCATCGATGGGATCGGCGGTGCCGCTGTGACTTGCATCGGCGGAAACCATCCCAAGGTAGTCAAAGCCCTAAAAGATCAAATCGATGTCATGTCATGTAATGCCTTTCTCTTCACTCCTCAACATGAGTGACTGATCATGAATAGATGTATACAATATGCAGCTTTCCAGCCCTCCTGCGGAGGAGCTAGCTAAACTGCTCGTGGATACCAGCGATGGTGTCTTTGAGCAGGTCGCATTCTTATCTGGAGGTATTGCCATAGAACTCTGCTTGAACCTTACTGACCACTACCAATTTAGGTTCTGAAGCAATGGAGACTGTTGTCAAACTCTCGAGACAGGTATGTTGGTATTGTGGAGGCGTAGGCCAAGGGCTCATGAACATAAATGCAGTATTATCTCGAGGTCGGGCAGCCGAAACGGATGAACTACATTGCCCGTCAACTGTCCTTTCATGGAAATACCCTAAGTAATCTGTCCCTTGCATACCATCCTGGCCGCCGTGCGCCGTATGAGGCTATTTTAGACCACCAGAATTTCCACCACGTTTCCCCAGCATTTGCAAAGAGGTTCCAAAAACCAGATGAGACGGAGGAGCAGTACGTCGAGCGACTCCGACAAGAACTCGAGGACAAGTTTATCGAACTCGGTCCCGAGACGGTAATCGGCTGTATGTCATTGTCGTCATGATTTACTCCTTTCAAAATCTGACGATCGGTAGTCGTCGCGGAGACTGTCGTTGGTGCGACAACAGGGGTTGTGAGTGCACCAAAGGGATACTTCAACGCCATGAAATCAGTCTGTCACAAATATGGTGCCCTTTTCATGCTCGATGAGGTAATGTCTGGCATGGGCCGTAAGTGATCTCGATATGTTGATCTTGACCACTATTGATGGCGGGGTTCGCCAGGAATGGGCACCATGCACGCTTGGCAGAGCTTCGGTGATGGTGCTGCGCCTGACCTGCAGGCAGTAGCCAAGGGTTTGGGTGGTGGGCGAGTGTTACACATCTCTTCTCTTTTAATGTTACTGATTGGGCCACAGTTACGCTGCCATAGGTGCTGTTCTCATCTCGCCTAAAGTTGCGAAAGGGATCAGGGGGAGTTCCGGACTGCTCAAACACGGTCACACATATCAGGTCGGTACTGTGAGGTTATCGAAGAGCCGGTCATTAACATTGATTCTTGACAGGCAAATCCACTAGCATGTGCAGCATCTTTAGCTGTGCAGAAGGTCATAATTGAAGAGGATCTCCTTGTGCAGTGCAGGAAAAACGGCGTACACATGATTGCGCTGCTGAAAGACCGCCTACAGTCCCCAAATGCTCTCGCAGCGCCATATACATTCGATGTTCGCGGGGCTGGGGCTTTCTTTGGGGTCGAATTCGACTTCTCCAGCCTCGAGGCACGCCGTATTGATATGAAGGATCAACAATTTGCAATGGCGGTGCAGGCGCGCTGTCTTGAGAATGGACTTATTGTGATGGGCATGGTCGGTGGCTCCTCGCTCGATGGATCAAAGGGGGACCACCTCATGCTCGGCCCTGCGTACAATGCAACCACCGAAGAGATAGAGAAGATTGTGGATATTTTCGTGAAGAGCATTGAGGAAGTGCTAACAGAAAATTTTGCATAAATATCGATCACTCTGTACATAGCATCAAATTTTGTGAATGCAGTAAGCATTCTTGCGTAGTAACCCCAAGCCCTCGGTGATCGGGGCATCCCGCAAGGTTACGCCACCATCGCTTTCGCACGCCTTCTCCAGGCGGCATCTACCCGAATTCGAGCACCGGCTTTAACATTGCGTCGACGCATCGTTTCTTTCTCATTGACCACTAGCTTCCCAACATCTAGCAGAACTTCAGAATCGATGGCTGGGAGCATGTTCTAATGGACTATCAACCAATCTATCAGCAAGAAGCCACAAGCTCCAGTGTATCCTTGCAGCCACTAGAATCAGAACAAGCTCACTTTCCATCCACATCGGCGTCGGTATCGACTATAGATTTCAAGCCAATACGTTCTAGCGCAAGAGTAAAAGCAGCCAAGCAAAAGGAGAAGGAACGCGAGCAGGCGAAAGATAGGGAAGGTGACTCAGCAGAGCAATACATAGCAGTGCCATTAGAGAGCACCCGTGAAACTAGGTCGACAACCCAGGCCAAGAACAAGCGCACTCGAGAAGGTAGTTCAGGAAACGGAAAGTTTAAAGAATCGTTAGAAGACACTGCCCGCGTGAGCAAGAGGTGCGGCGAACATGTTCCCGCACCCATAGTTATATTTAACTGACATCCTGACAGCAGAGCACATCGAGCGACACTTCCCTCTACATCCGCCCCATCACTTGCAATTACCGAACCAACAAAAGACCGCAAAGGCAAGAAGCGCGCCGCTCCAGAACCGGATTCAGAAGAAGAGGGGCAGAGCACTACCTTATCTTCTAAGCGCACAAGAACTACAGCATATTCCTTGAGATCAAGAACAGACGCCTCAACCTCTGCCTCCGCACCCATGCCTAGAAGACCCAAGTTTGTATTCAGCCTCTCTCGCCCTGGATTTGCTCACATGTTACGTTACAGGTCATCACCGAGTAAAGCGAAAGCAGCGACGAAAAGCAAAGTTGGCGCTTCTGCAGGCTCTTCGAAGATGGCTGACGAAGACGTTGCAATGCTTGATACTACGATGGTTAGGCCCGATGAACCTGCCTTTGAAGAACAACCTGACGGCTGTGATGACGATGACGTCGCCATGGATGACCAAGATAACGGTGGTGATGGCGAAGGCGACGACAACGGGGATGAAGAAGGACGCTCACCAGTTGGTGCTACTCGTGGATTTGCTGGCCTAGACGAATCTGCCGCGATGGCAATCTTTGGAGATTATCGCCAATTTGGATCATACATGGTTTCCCTCTCAAGCCGACTCAAGACCATGTTGAATAATATCAAATCAACCGCGAGCCCAACCACTCGCTTGGTGACACTGCAGGAGCTTAGTGAGCTCCTCAGCATAAGCACGGAAGACACTTTAGCAGGCTCGTTTCAAGTGGAACAATTTGTAAGGGAACTCGTGAAGATCCTTGGTGGGCGCGGCGCAGATGAAGACGAAGACGACGACGGCGGTGATGATGGGGATGATCATGACGAGGACGCGGCTCTAGCTGCTGCATTGGCGATGAGCGGGGGTGGAACATATCAGGGCGACGAGAATCTCGAAGCGCAGATGCTGGCATGTCGTTGCCTGGCAAATCTGATGGAGGCTCTGCCTGGTGTAGCCCACTCCGTTGTCTATCACGGCGCAATACCGGTCCTTTGCAGCAAGTTGATTGAGATATCTTATATTGATCTCGCAGAACAGACTCTGAGCGTGAGTTCCTCAGTTGCAATGCCACATTCTCCCCTAAATTGTATTTCAGACACTGGAAAAAATATCCGAAGAGTTCCCTAGCTCCATCGTACGAGAAAATGGTTTAGCGGCACTGCTGAACTATCTCGACTTCTTCTCCATCGCTGTACAAAGGACTGCGCTGCAAGCTGCTGCGAATTGTTGCAGAAATATCTCGCCGGATCATTTCCAGATGATTCTTGGCGTGTGGCCCATTATTCGCAATTGCATTGGCTATTCTGACCAGAGGCTGGTTGAATTTGCATGCCTGTGCGTCATCAGAGTTGTGGACTCTTATCATCGCTCCGCGACGGAGAACCTGGAAAGCCTGCTGGATGAGACCGCCATTCGTGCGATCAATTTGCTTCTCATGCCAGCCGGAGGTTCCCCCTTAATTGCTGCTAATACATTCACTTTACTCTTGAAGGCACTGGCAACAGCCGCCCGCGCAAGCCCAAAGATTACCCTCAATCTACTTCAGGCAGACATCGTTGATACACTTTACCAGATCCTGACGGGAGTTCTCCCCTCAGCATCTGGCGGTGGGGGCGAGCAAGGTGGCCAAGGGCTGGCCGGCGATGTGACTCATATGACAGTCATGGAGAATCTTGCCCACCGATCCAAGGAGCAAGTGGAAGAAGCCCTCAGTCTGGTGTCCGAACTAATGCCCCCTCTTCCAAAAGGTACGCCTGAGAATTCGCAATAACATGATTGCCTACTCACACCTTCTGAAGATGGCGTGTTTGATCACAAGGGGTATACCGACAAGGCATTGTCACGGATGGTAAAAGCTAAAGCCAAGGCTGATCGCGCTGCTGCGCGTCAGGCTGTATTCGCACCTTATCAGCCAAGCCCTGACACATCGGCGCAAGCAACACCTGCAGCAGAACCATTTCAGGATACCAGCATGAATGACTTTCAAATGCAGGATCCTGACGACATTCTTCCTTTAACCTCTGTGGCTGAGCCTGCAGTAGCAGATCGTTCTGAGCTTCTGCGTTCCAAGCCGGAGGTCGTCGGACGATTTATGCAGTTAATGGTGCCCATCTTGATAGATGTATATGCTGCTAGCGTAATTACTCCCGTCCGGGTTAAAACTTTGACAGGTCTACTGAAGGCAGTAGGTTTCCTTGAAGGGGAGGCGCTGAAGGACGCTTTTAATGCGAGTATCTTTTTTTGTTTGTTTTATAGCCCCGTCTGATTTTGAAATATAGCTAGTACCTGTTGCGAGTTTTGCCTCATCGATTCTATCGTCTAAGGATCATCCTTCACTAGTCATCGGTGCACTTCAGCTCGTCGATCTTCTGCTACAGAAGCTTCCAGCGGAATACCGCCCTGTCCTGCGGCGAGAAGGAGTATTCCACGAAATCGAATCACTTGCTGCAAGAACTTTAACTTCCATGAAATCTAAGGATTCAGATGGCACCATCGTAGCGGACCCTGTGAACATTCCTCTTCATATTTCCTCTACGATACCCGGGTACAAAAAGCTTCATTCGCTTTCTTTGGAGCCCGAGGATGCAATTACTTTACGGGCCCGAGTCATCCGCTTCAAGTATTCTTTGGGACAGGAGGAGGGAGACGAAGATAATGCCTTTGATGAACTTCGCCGTCTTGTCGATAGACTTGCTACTCCAGATGTGGGCGAGTCGGCCATGGTGTCTGCATTGAGGGACATCGCAGATCACTTCACATCTCACTCTTCTGTCTCAAGCTTCGAGCTTTTGCAGAGCGGAGCTGTTGACGGGTTGTTGCGCTTTGCTACTGATGCTGCCAGGAGTACAGGTACGAATCACTGCTACGTTCTATCGGACGGCTCAATTTACTTTATGACAGTCACTAGCAAACGACGCCAAGAGTTATTGTATGATGCATTTAGCCGTATCCCGAGAGGTGGGACTGTTACTCAGTCTCCACTTGCTGTTTTGGTGAAGAAGCTGCAGGAGAGTCTCACGAGAATGGAGGACTTTGATGTCGTCACTGTTTCACAAGGAACAGACGGTGAGTACAATGCCAATCCTTCTCCTTTCTGTGTCAAACTCAACGTGCGGTAGATTCCAAGCGAAGTTCACCATCTCTCCTTGCCCGACAACTTCGTCTTCGTCTAGTTGCAGATAATGAGTCTGACATTCCTCGCAACCTCCAGAACATGGTGGTTTCTATCCATGCCATCGCAACGTTCCAAGCATTGAATGATTACTTGCGTCCCAGAATTACGGGATTGATGTCGACCGGAGGACTGTCTGGAATGTTAGCAGCTTTGGCAGCCTCTGGGTTTGGCCCAGCAAGTCCGCGCAATCCTCCGGAAGCCCCAATACAAGCAAGCAAGCCTGCAGAGTCTAGCAGTGCTACAAAACCTGCTTCTGAAACACCTGCCGCTGGCTCCTCGGAGATTGGCCGACGCCGGAGTTTAAGACTCAGCGCTAAGAATGGCGGACCATTAGGTGACAAGAGCGAAAGCAGTTCCGCAGCAGTGCCTGCCATCGGTTCAGTGCATACTGGCTCGTCATCATCTGTTGCCCCTCAATCTACAGCCCAACGCATGGAAGCCCTTATTCAAGACGGCGGACTCGTATCAGATTTTACCGATGATGAGGTAGACGCTGAGGTAATCACCGAAATCGAATATATAACTTTTGGGCTGACCGCTTTCTTGGAAGGTATTCGAAGATGACGATGACATCGACTCTGCTGCAGACAAGACCGTCACCCTGTCCATTGCTGATGGTAAGCCATCGCGATAATGCTGTAGGGGGTTACTCATCCAACACATCCTCAGACGGTAGCAAAGTGGAAGCGCAGACTCCTGATGGAACACGAGTTGCAACTCCCAGTACAGCACCTTCGATTTCATCATCTAGACCGCCCAATCCGAATAAAACCTCGTATGCAGCTGCTCTAAAAGCCAAACCGTCGGACTGGCACCTTGAGTTCTCGATGGATGACCACCTTCTCCCCCTTGACCTGACAATATATGGCGCCATTCATCAGCATGAAATCCGTAAGAAGCTTGGACCTGTGCCATCTAGCTCCATGTGGCAGGGAATCTATACAGTCAAGTTCAAGAAAGTAAATGGCCCTCCCCCGAGCCAAGAATGTAGGCACCAGTAACCTGATTGGTGTTGTTGAATCTGATGATATTGACAGCTCGTGCAGACACCTCTGCATCTAAAATCCGATCACCCAGTCCCATCCTTTCTTCCCTCCCGGATGATGCCCCTCATGCCAAGATTCTCCGTTTGCTTCGCGTATTGCATAGATTGAATGCTGCGGAAGCCCAACGGCCAGCCAGACCGTTAGATCGTCGCGCTCTCTCGGAGACTACGTTCATTAACAACAAGTTAACTGCTAAACTCACTCGTCAGCTGGAGGAACCGATGATCGTAGTCAGGTGATTCAGCCGTTCCTTTCATATACTTGCAGTTGCTTACTCTATTCAGTTCGTGCTTACCCGACTGGGCACTTGACTTGCCACAAAATTTCCCTTTCCTCTTTCCATTCGCCACCAGGTACAACTACCTCCAATCGACTTCTTTTGGATACGCTCGCCTTATTCTGAAGTGGCAAAGCCAGCAAGGCCGCAGCCAGGATAGCTCGCGGCGAGACGAGGGTATTGGTTTTCTTGGACGGCTGCAACGCCAGAAGGTCCGTATCTCTCGTAAACACATACTGGAGTCAGCGGTCAAGGTTTTCGAGCTCTATGGGTCTTCATCCTCGATCTTGGAAGTGGAGTATTTTGATGAGGTTGGGACTGGGCTTGGACCTACTCTTGAGTTTTATTCCCTCGTTTCGAAGGAATTTGCCAGGAGAGATCTCAAGATATGGCGAGATGCCGACTCAGCTGCTCCTGGCATATATGTTCATCACCCTGCGGGACTCTATCCTGCCCCTATTAGCCCTGACGATATTGCAAATGATGGGGGACAGTGAGTGCTTCCTTAGCCCAAATACCTGTTGTATATCTGACGTCTAGTGGTAGAAAACGGACGCACATCCTCCGAGTTGTTGGCCAATATGTGGCGAAGGCAATGTTGGACTCCCGCATTATAGACCTCTCAGTCAACAAGATTTTCGTTAAACTTGTGCTAGGGGAGGAAGTGCCTTTGACCATCGAGTCCTTGAAAGTAAGAAATATTGTGTGCGAATAAGACAGTGTACTCATATGATTGTGTCCAGCTTGTGGACAGTGAACTTGCCAGCTCTCTCTCCAAACTCCAGAGCTACGCGTCCATGAAAGGGCAGAGTGAGAAGGTATTCTGGCTGATTTACCACGTCACGACTAGAAATTTTCTTACCTCTACGATATCTAGCTCTTCCGCAAGGTTGCATTAATGGATATTGTCAATGTCGAAGATCTTGCGCTTGATTTCACAGTTCCCGGATACGACATCGAGCTTCGGGTGAGTCTCATCTTGTTGTCATTATTCAAGTAGGTCATAATGCATGTTATAGCCTGGCGGACGTAACATTCCTGTGACTTCGGAAAATGCAGAAGAATACATTCACGAGGTCCTGGATGCAATTATTGGCACTGGCGTTCAGCCACAGGCCAAGGCGTTCCGAGAGGGCTTCTCGAAGGTGTTCCCAATTTCTGATTTGCAGGCGTTCTCGGCGGACGAGTTGGTCATGTTATTTGGTAACTCAGACGAAGACTGGGGAGTTGAGAGTACGTGAATTTTTGTACTGGTGTTAACCTGACTGACAATAAGACTGTAGCGTTGAATGAAGCTATCAAAGCCGACCATGGCTTCCACAGCGAGAGTCGTGCCATTCGCGAGCTAGTAGGGGTCATGTCGGACTTCGATGCCTTAGCTCGCCGTGATTTCCTTCAATTTATCACAGGAAGCCCGAAACTTCCTATCGGAGGTGTGTTTCATTACATTTCATCTCAAGACTGGCTGACGCTGTGTTCAAAGGGTTCCGTGGTCTTAACCCTCCACTCACTGTTGTTCGCAAACCACACGAACCACCACTTGTGGCAGATGATTACCTGCCAAGTGTAATGACCTGCGTCAATTACCTGAAGCTACCGGAGTATAGTTCAAAAGCAGTGATGCGAGAGAAATTACGCATTGCAATGAAAGAAGGAGTTGGCAGTTTCCATTTGTCCTAGTACTTTTCAGCATTATATCATTGTATATGCGCACAATGTCTCTTGTTCTTCGCTCGTTTGTAACTTCATATATATATAGAGAGGCTCACATCCTTAGTGCACAGTAACAACAAGTGTCCAGTAGATAGGAGATTTCCCATTTTGATTATCGGCAACTTGAAATTACCAGCGCGGGATGAGCACAGTGCTGACTTGACTGCGGAACGTGCGCCTCCTTTGGTTGGAAGGTCACTTAAGCCAAGGTGATATAACCTGCAAGAAAGATGCATGTTAGACCAGACAGACCCCTAGTCGTCAAGTGCGCCTTCGATAGATGGAACAAGCGGATAAGCTTTGCTTCCGCTAGAAATTGCTCATACGAGCTGCTGAGGAACAGAGTGCGTCTCTTTGGCCATTAAATCTAAAGCTTATCATTCATATTCTCTTCTTCCATACCATCGGTCAGGTTGAGCAGTGTTTCTCACTTTATGCGACTTCATATGTGATTGCGTACAAGGACGATGACGGCGAAATCACCGATATCACCACAGAATCCGATCTCACAGAAGCCATTCAATACTTCCAGGCTGGATCTGACGATCCTCCGCTTTCCTCTGCAGCATCAATTCTATCTGGCCGCAGCTTCGGAAGCAGACGGATAACGCTACGTGTTCACATCACCGTTGATTACGATGGTCCGAGCCTAAGCGACACATCAAGTCTCGCCAGCATGGAAGAATACAAAGGCCGTAACAGGAGCGAAGGCGAATTAAGCTGGTCCGTTGGAGGAGGGGAAGTTGACGATGATTCAGTGACAGTGAGCTCGAGAGATACCAATTGGCGCTTTGCAAAAGGGTCGACAGTGCACCCTATTACACCGCGTTCGGATGACTTGGTCAAACATCAAGACTCGTTTTCTATACCCGAGAACAGTGTTACCGGTCGTTCGGCATTCCAAAGAGATTCGACAGCGGTGGAAGATCAAACAATGCATGACGAGGGTCCATTCGCAGACAATCACCAGTTTTTCACTGAAGAACGCGTTCCAGAAGACCCTGTAGTTGCATTTGAACGACTCAAGTTCCAGGAGCACCCTGATGCGTCAGCATCTGACATGGCCCCTTCACATCGGTCATGCTCTCCTACACCGATTGACATAGCATTGGCGCGTTCTGCTCAAGACAGAGGGGCGGCGTGGTTGCGCGATCAAAATGCGCGCACAATCAAAGCAATGCTCGGGGCAACACCTGAGCCCTCGGAATCTGATTCGAGGTCAATATCATTAACATATTCTGACGAGCACATTCCATCTAACAACATGGATGGGGATCTTGCGCTGGAACGAGATCCTCGCGGGAAATACTACTACTCGTATACTGGTGCAAGTTCTACGACACATGATTCGGGTTACGAGGACAATTTGAGTATAAAGTATGACGCTGATCCCTTTAACGGTTCGCCCCCGCGGCCAAACAGCATGCAGCTTACGTGGATTGCTTCGCAACAAAAGCTAGCAGATAATGATCATTCCGATGACACTCCTGATTTATATAAGCGTCTTCCCCAACTCTCCAAATCTGACCAAGCTCCATACCCAATCGCTCCCGACATTCCACCAGAGGTGCTCCAGTTTGTTGCACCTCCAGGACCTCCTCCAGGCTCGCTCACTACTTGTTCAGACTGTGGAGTCATGCTAGATGGCATTCGGTACGTCTGTGCGGTGTGTGGCGAGAAGGAACCGCTGGCAAGCATTGTGCTCCGCAACGGCTCAGACTCTGAACTAGGCAAAGGAAAGGCCAGAGACCTAGAGCCATTGCATTCTTATCCCCCTCCTCCTCATCACACACTCCTGTCGTCTTCACCATCCCCATCTACGTTCTTCGACTCTGTCACATTAAGCGGGTCGCCGCAGACGCGCAGCGAACACAAACACAACAAGCCACTCCCTTCCTTACCCGGTTCCTCTTCGTCAAGCCCTACATTATATAGTGCACGGTCAGGTTCCAGATTTCGTCATGGATCCGAGTCATCTACTATGGGCTTTGAACTGTGCTCGGGATGTGTTGAATCGGCTGGCGTGATACATGCGCTTCGTGCAAGCACGGAGCGGCGGAATGGGTCAGGTGCAGAATCTACGTCTCCGGAAGACGATTTATCATCATGGAGTCGTTCCGCTCCCAGACAGAAAGGCCAGCTCAGACATGCGTATTTTGAAAAGGTCTGGGGCCATCATGGATGGGAAGACGTAGGTAAGCATATAATGGAATATACGGCGACATTGGAACGACATCTTTACCTTCATTCTTCACAGAGCAAGATGATATGCATATCTGTAAATGTTCGACCTGCAATTCAGCCATCGCGAACCAGCGGTATAAATGTACGTCATGTCAGAAATTCAATCTATGTCGAGCGTGTTACAGGCAAGTGGCTTTTTGTGCGATGTAGATTAAACTAATACCTGGTTGGGCAGCCAAGTCCACGATATACACCCTTCACATGCATTCCTGGTAGTCACGGAAAAGTCTGTTAGGTCTAGAAGTGAACCAGAATATTCACATGCTCTACCAATGATAATGTCAAACGACAATAATGAGGAACGTTGTGAGTGTTTTAAGCAACAGTTGTCTGTCCTCTCGCTGCTATATTCGTAGCTATGAAACATCCCGGCGTCAAGTGTGCACAGTAGGTGGCCTATGGTGACATGATTACAGCACCTGATGAATTTCAGTTGTTTACAAGATATTCTTGGTGCCCGATTCCACTGCGCGATCTGCGACTCCATCGACATTTGCTCCAATTGCGAGTCTGCAGGACTTCCAGGCAATTTGGACTCCTCGGACGGGGGGCACATATCCTCGCATATTATGATAAAGGTATCTGTTATCTTTCTCAGGGTCGAACACATTGCTCATTTTTTTCAAGATTCCCTATCCACTTGAGACAACAGAAGTGCAAACGGCCAGCCGCCGTGCCATCCATTTATGGACAGGCAGGGACGCAGCACATGTTTTGACTGCATCCCGCTCCAAACCAGGCTCTGTATACTCTTCATATGCTCAGACGGTCGTTGGCTCGAGACATGCCCGAAGTGCGCTCGATGGCGAGTCGCTGAACCACCACTTGTCCTGCAAGGGCTGCAACCAGGTTTGGTCCTCGCAATCATACTTGCATGAAGGGCTGACGACTCTCCAGACAATAATTGGTACACGGTATCAATGTGCTACATGCCCCTCTTCACCCACTGCATATAGCTTGGTGTGTGCATTGTAATTACACACTCACACTACTCTCATCACGAATGTTAAGTGCCAATCATGCGAGCAGAAGTCATATGCCATCCATGACCCAATGCACTCTTTTTTCAAGATACCGAGACCTGTTAATGTACAACTCGAGTCACCGTCTGGTTTCCTTCCGAAACTGTGAGCTTTGAATTGTAACAATTCATCGAGGTTATTCAGTGACACGTTGGTAGGTACAAGGTCCCAGCAGGTCCTGTTGGCGGCCTCGCACCAAACGCAGATCCACAAGGTTTGTCAACCATACTGATAAGCTTTCACACTCACATTGAAGATTCACAGAGTATCTCTATCATTTGGTTCACTCCACAGCGCTTTGCGATCGCTGTATGGAGCGTATTCAAGGAGCATGGTACCGTTGCGCGTATTGCCCGCAAGACTTATGTGGAGAATGTGAATATCTTGACACTCATGACGAGACCCACATATTCGTTATATTTAAGGCACCTGTACGTTTTCCGTATCCTACATCATCCATCTACTAACACATGAGAAGGTTGACATGGTTCAATTCCGGTGTGTTGTTCTTACAGCTTTCACGTAATGCCATCTAATGAGAATATAGGCGATTCGCAAACCTGGAAAACCCCAACGACAGCCCGCCTATTATCCCTTTCCCAGTGTACTGCTAGATGAATACCGATATATATATATTCTTAATGTTCCACGCGTTTGGGTAGCCAATCGAGCGCATACCTACTCCAAACTCCAATCCCGTCTTCGTATAATGGAATACAGACATCTTGGAGCGCAAAATCTGGTGCAACTCATGAGTGAAGTCGCACAAAGTGTAGTATGTGTAAGGCTAGCTCTTCTTAAAGCCTGGATTGGGACAACAAAAGCTCATGTTAGCAGCTGGAGAGAAACTTTTCAACCACGCAATACTGACCTAGTCTGCGTCTCTCGTAGAATAAATCTGTCCTACTAGCCCCCAAATTCACGATCTTCGGGCATCCGTCTCTGTCTTTTTCTAACCGCGTGCACTCTGCACAGTAGTACGCATCTGAGATACCTACGAGGATACAGATGATCTATGCTCTAAACGCACGAATAGTTGTAACGCACCTGGTGATCCGCAGATAATACACCTTCCTCCATATGTACCAAAATTACACTCGTCACATATCCGGACGAGTGTTTCAGGTCGAACGTATGAATCACAGACAGGACTAAGTCTCTGCGTATTAGTCGATAGCACGAAAGATAGTGTTCCTTGGCGTACCATTTACCATCACACTTCTCACACAATCTGCCAATAGCTTGAAGTGTGCATAAGATAAAGGATTAGTCACATCACCACTGGATCGATTTATGATGTACTCACCAATACCAGGCTGGCGCCGGCACATGATCAAGTCTGTATCAATTTGTTCAATTATCTGTTCTAGAGTCACAAGAGAGGAGACTCACCGGGGTGATGTTTCGACATAGTGGTTTGAACGATATACGTACTAAACGACGAGTTCCTACAACCTTGAAATGATGTAAGAAGTCACGTATTACTAATGTAGCTTACCAAAGCAATGCCTTCGGCGTTTGCCGATCCGTGGGACAATCAACTAGACAGTTCTTCAGCCACATCATTCGATATACCTGATTCCAACGCGGTCATTAATATTCACATTGAATCGTTTGAGTCCAAGCCTCAAACTAACGTCGACGCCATGGCCAAGTCCAAAAAGTGCGTCTGGTAGTTTCGTGGATATCTATCCAACTGAAATTTGCAAAGCCACACCAACCACAACCAGAACCGCAAGGCACACCGCAATGGTATCAGGAGACCACAAACTAACCGGTCTCGGTCGCTGAGGGGGGTGCGTTGTCAAAATATTCAATCTTTGCTCTTGGGCTCACTTTTCATTGTAGGTTGACTCCAAGGTACGTTTCTAGGTGTCTGATTCTATATCCTGAGTGCTCAAGCACACATAGTTCCGCAAGAACTCGCTGTACGCTCTCAATGGATCGGTGGGCTGACCTCTCAAAAGTCCCGTAATTGACTGTACTGATTTTACGCATCAGCGGAAAGCACGGGCTGAGCAAAAGGCTGCATCATGATTCAGTTGCGAGCAAGTTTCCAGTACGCTTTCACCTCTGGTATCCAGGGACATGTCACACTTGGCACGTCGTGTATTACCTGCCATGACTACTACATATGGCCTAGGTCATCGAAATATCATATCACATACATCGCATTATTGTGAGTTATGTCTGTGAAATGGCCGTATATCGCCGATTCGCCTGGAGGCTTCTACCATTCCGATCAAGAGTTACTAATAACTTCGCAGCCTGTAAGATGAAGAAATACATATGTTTATGCATATTCAGGCCTAGCATGCATGAAAGCGCGCTTTCCATGTTATGCGCCAAATTTAAGAGCTTAGAGTTGTATTTATGGCTCTTTTTGCATATGTAATGCGATGACCTGTGCACTGCCCGATGAGTTACGACAGCTGAGAAACCTGCATAGGTCTCGATTATTGAGGTATTGAGTTGATCCGGAGGTCGACCTGGACCTATAAAATTCCCAGCTTCGACCGGAGGAGCTTCCTTGTTGCACTACTGAAGACACCACTTTCTTTCGCACCATCCTAGATCATGATATCCTTCCCTTCTACCTCATGGCAATCATCACTCATCCAAAAAACAACTTCTCGACGCCCAAGGAACGACGAAGACCCGTCTCACGGACGCGCAGCAACGGCCATAACTCCCCGCCTCTATCTTACCGATTACCACACCGCTCGCACACCAGGCAACCTCGCACGTCTCGGTGTCACACACGTCGTATCTGCTATCGATTTTGATATCACGGGCGTATTTCCACCATACGTCCAGGTCTTCCACGTTCCCGTGCGCGATTTAGCCGAGGAGCAGATTTGCGGATGGTTCGATCCCGTCGTGGAGTTTATTAAGGAGGCGCTGGATAAGGAAGACGCAAAAGTCTTGGTGCGCCTTGGATCGCTAAGCTCTTAATTTGTAGGAACCAACAGAGGTACCCCTCGTAGGTCCACTGTTTCCAGGGGATCTCGAGATCACCTATTTTGATTTGCGCTTATCTCGTCGCAACAACACCGATGCACGCTTTGGAGACCATTAAACATGTCCAAGCAAAGCGTGGAATAGTTGCGCCAAATATCGGGTTTCGCAGACAACTCATCATATGGGGCCGCCAGTTCGAAGAGGCCAAAATTCGTGCTGATCAGGAACACCGCAGCAAGAGGAGTATAGGTGGTGTATCGGAGCTGCTAGCCAAAATGATGAAACGGTCCAAGTCTGCACCTATACCTGCAGCACCGCTACTTGTCCATGAGGGTCGACAGGAAATGTCTGTTGAAGGCTCACAAGTAGCCTCCCTAATGGAGGCAAAGGCTGCAGCACTAGAAACCCTTCACAAGACAAAGGAGGCAGACAACTGATCCTCTTTTCACTATGCCATGTCTTGCTATGATATACCCTGCAGTAAGCCTGGGCGTTACATCGTGACAAACTATTCTTCCTGACATCCTTCCAAGTGTTCGCACTCGCATGTGGCCACACCTCGTAAATATTCCATTTGCAGGATTGAGGATACATATTGACATTTCTTTAATTATTTGGGATCATCGAGGGAAAGATAAGGAACTGAAGGAGGCTAACCATTTCTCATACCCCGCATTTACCCCACATTATATAACATCTTGCGCTGGACTAGAAACTGAGTACTGAGTATGTAACGAATTAATGGTAATTGTTAAAAGTCAGCACTTGGTTCCCTCGGCCTTAACATCTGGGCACGATGGACATTGGATAGGCAGTCTTATAATGGCTGCAACTATTCATAGGCTGAAGATATATACCAGTAGTTTCAACCTCGCTAAACTGCGTGCTTCCGTTCTTGTCAATTGAGACAAGAGTTGTGCCATTGAAGGGACTACCACCTCAAGTTCGCGCAATCAATGTTCTCCCCGATGTCGCACTGCACTTTGTTATCCAGATGAGAGAATACAATGAACCGAACACAACAAGACTCACCGGCAGTGCCTAACGAGATCTCCCCGTAACACAGTTGAGATCATAGATCTGGATTGAGGTCGAGATCGAGGTCGAACACAGCCAGCTGTGGGCGTGTATCGTGGCGATAAGGGTTCACACCTGGGCGCTCGCGTGTTTGAACAGGTGGGGGCGACGGCTCTGGCGCTGCTCATGTGTTAGTTTGAGTTCGATTTAAAGGCACAGAAGGGAATACATATAATGAAGGAACCAAAATACAATGATAATATTGGAGAGTTATAAGAGTTAAAAATATGAAACCAGGAGTAGACAAAACCCAACCACTAGTAGAATATGCTCGTCATTGAAGAACCACTCACCTCTCACGCTATGATTCTCCCCAAGCCCACCTAGCGGACGCTCCACATTCAGTCTGCCACGGCGCATCTTCTCCTCATTTGGGAATGGCGGGAAGAATAGAGGCACAGGACCTACAGCACCTGGCTCGGGCATAGTCAAGCCTGGCGGCGCACTCGTAAAGGCGCTAAGGCTTTGTGCATATGCAAGCAATTCGGGGTAAGGGATTGCGGCTTCATGTGTACACCAATTCAATGTCAACCGGATGAAAAGATAGACTACGAACCCTCCTCTGCCTTTCTTATACATTCTACACGTTCATCGCCCTCCTTCACGATCTCGTCCAACACCTTCCTTCCCTCTTCCAATGCCTCACACACAGCGCGCCATCGAGCATCCACCTCCAATAGCTCCTGCTGTAATGCGACAATGCGTGCCTGTCGGCGCTGATGTGCTGCCGCTGTTATCAGTGCTGCTTGCAACTCAGCATCGACAGTTGTAAATGAGCTTAGAGGAGGTGGGGGAACTTGTTTTTGCGAAGGCTGGTGAGATAACGAAAGGAAGAGTGATTGGGAAAGAGCAGTAAGTTGCGTGAGCGGTGCAAGGAGCTGAGCATCCATAGTTCAGCTAGCGAAAAGGTGAATATATTGATTTATTTTACTAATCGCTTACCGCGGAGTCTGAAATCTCCGACAATCCATAAGTATGATGCGACCTATGCGGGGTAAAATGTTGTGGTTGCGAATTCCACGACTTCGAAGCCACCTTACTTCCAACCTCGTATTCTTTTCTTCGCTTTACAGTTTTGCACAATGGTAAGACTTTAGTTTCTTTATATAGGATTACCACTCACACCAAGTTTATCCAGTCTGCCTACCCTGCATACACCATGGGCGGTCTCTGTATCGTCGGCGGCATCACTGGGTATGCAAGAACTCGTTCGGTTCCTTCGCTCGTTGCTGGTATCGGGTGAGTCGCGTCCTGGTAACATAAAGGCGTGTTTTTACGAACTCTTGTACTCTAGTGTGGGTCTTTTGTTCCTGTGGAGTGCAGAAGTCATCAGGAAAGGCGCGCCAAATGGGTTGGAGGGCGCCTTGGGTACGTTGCCTTCTTTCAAATTCTCATTTTTATACATATACTGACTTTTATTCTCGTAGGTGCTTCGGCCCTGCTACTGCTCTCATCTCTTCCCCGTATTACCAAGGGCCCAGTACCCCTTGTGCTCGCTGCAACGAGTAGTGCTGCGGGTGTATACTATGGCACGAAGGTGTACAACTTGCGCAACTAGCCCATTTCCTTGTACTATTATCTATTGCGGTCTTCACTCAATTATCATCGTGTTTCCTACTTCAAATAAGTCTTAGGATGCTCAGTGTAAGCTGTTGGGACTGTCGTCCCTTAACAGTTACGCCAAAAGGCAGTGATAAACAAAGCACGCTTTGTTTGTCACGGACAGTATTTATGCTGATTATGGGAACTCAGGTAAGCAACGATTTACACTCAGCCAGCTTTGTGCTCAGCCTGGCATGTCACAGCATAGCCACTAATTTACGTGTCAGATCCAGGGGGCAGACGCTACCACCAACAGGACAATGAGTCATCCATTCTCAAGTTGTAATTGATAAT
Organism: Suillus hirtellus; assembly: GCA_016695485.1. Lineage (NCBI taxonomy): Eukaryota > Fungi > Basidiomycota > Agaricomycetes > Boletales > Suillaceae > Suillus > Suillus hirtellus. The sequence goes on from MU172290.1 coordinate 243,584, forward strand.
CGAAAGACCGGCGAAGTGTTATTATCATCCCACTTCCGCAAAACTTCGCTTGGGTGAAGGTAACTGCAGGTGACATTTGCAGAAAGACTTTGTGTCACGGTATAATTTCTAGCGAGCCTGGAATGCCTCTGGTGTTCCGCATTGACGGCCGATCTATTGACCACGATTTTTCCGCCGTAGTACCCAAGACCAATCACCACCAGGGGTTAATGTCGTGCCTGCAAAAGCTTCGACCACTGGTACGATGCCTTCTGAGAACAGAATGTGATACCAAATGCTGTTACATTAGAACGCACTACTAGATTTGTTGTGTCAGACACTGTCATGTCCACCCGCAACAGTCAAATGTGTAGCTGAAGTCCCGCCTATTGGCGGATACTATAAGCATTCGGGTGTATTATATTCGAGTGAGGACTGCGCATGTGGGGGGCAGACTAAGTACCATACAATTCGACATAGCTATACCCAAAGAAATATTACCACCTGGTTATATCGGTGCTAAAAGTGATTGCGGGTCCTCCGAGCATTGCGTAATTGTACCATGTTGAAATCGTTGAAAATTCACTTGACACGTCCGCATATACACTTTGGTGTAACTCTTACATGTCTTCCGGAACGAAATGACCGATGTCGGACTAATCAGTCCTACATACAATAAATGATGTGCTGGTATAATAGTGTAATGAGTGAATGTGAATAGATATGTAGCAATCCTCCATCGTAGTCAAGTCCATTCTATATCATACCATCTATCGCGCCATAATCGCCTGTGTCTTAACCCCCGCCTCATCTATGGCCTGTTGGAATGCAATCATGTGTTCCTCAGCAACTCTTCTGCAGTTGAGGTATGCGCCTTCCCGCTCCCATCGCTCAATACGTCCACGGCTGCGCTCTGCGCCTTCCCACTCCCCGCGTAATCCACCAAAACGGTTCTTCAGCGCACGAATCCGCCGACCTGAATCTGCTGTAGCGGCTCCATTTACCTGCGCCTGCTCTGATATAGTCGTGAGTGATGAGAGTAGGGCCGCTGTATGTGTTCTAAGTTGCACCAGGTGCGGCAGCGGTGCAGCAGCACTGGAGGGTTGAGGTGCAGCGAAAGAGGGCTTTTGGGGCGACGAAGGTAAGGATGGTGCATAAGATGAGTCAAGCTCGTCTTCCTCGGCGACAGTATCTAACTTCGTCGGCGCATGTCCGCTGTCGCTCTCGCCCTCGTCAATGTCATCCAACTCACAAAGGACGTCATTTCCACCGACCTCGGTGGAAAGCCGGCGGAATTCGCGCTCATAGGCAATGAGCTCGCGCACTTGACTTTCCCTCTCTTTTGTGGCCTCGTTTATAGCACGGATCATGTCCGATGCCAGTCTTTCCAGGACGTGTGCGCTTGGAGCAGTATCCGAGGTGTGTGCGGAGGATAAAGTAGGTATAGCATCGACGGCGCGTAAATGTGCAAGGAATTGATCTGTTGAAGCAAGATTTTGTGCAAGAATCTCCATGGCATCTTGCTCTGGTCTTCTTGGTATAAGCGAGTCATCTCCATCATCCTCATCTGGACTGTCTTCAACATCTTCATCGGCATCCTCATCAGCGCTCCCACTCCCGCCTAGTTCGTCCGCCAAATTAGAGGCCCCCATCTCATCAGCTAGGCTACTTCCAATCTCGTTCGCAAGACTGTCCCCTGCTACGTGCACTTCGCGCTCCTCATTTCCACCTACGCAGTCATTTTCATCAATGCCTTCTGCGCCTTCATCGTACTCAATCCCAAACTCTTCCGCCAGCATTCGGGACCCGCCTCCAGGCTCAGGCATTAGTGCAACAGCGAGTTCATGTGCCAGTGAATGTGCCCCATTTGGCATAGTCTGATCCAGGGACGAGAGCGGTTCAGACGCCCGCATTGACTTACGTGGCGATGAGGATTGGTGTCTGGCGTGCGACATGGTGCCGCTCAGATCTTGAAAGGATGGTATAGTGAGTCTATAGAGGATGCGGACGGGTATTAATAATGCGATGGTGTCTTGAATGATCGAATCGATTTCTACGCAAGTACTTGTCTATGAGTGCTTTGTGGTTGCCTAGCCGTTATGGCCCAGAAGTTCTAGATTTTGTGGTAGTGGTTGAGATGAAAGGACAGACAAGACTACGGCTTACTAATCCTATTATCCTTTGCTTTTCTCAATCACCCGGGCCTACGATACCATCTTGTTCATACTTTGTCTGTCCATACTCACTGATACTCACCGAACGTTCTCTCTTTCTGCTTCTAGTGGCCGATCCTGGTACTCCATATTCCATTAACATCCAAGATCTCTTTTTTCTCGCAATTTTATTCATCTATTTATCCTATTCACAATGGCTGGCTACTTCTCCAACCATTCGCAATTCCAGACTCGCTTTGCAAACGCAGCATCTAACACCACCACAACTACAGCTACTACCACACCTGCCATTCCAGCAGAGACGCGTCCGCGACCCCCTACAAGCAGGCATTTCTCCACTTCCGTCGCACACCCGCCACACGAGGAGCGCGACCGGGGTGTCGATGTTCCTGCACCGCTGGCCGTTCACCCTCTCCGGAATACGTATGTTCGTGGCTTCCTTCTCATTCTCATCCGTGACTTATGTCTGTTTCACTAGGTGGGTCTTCTGGTTCCGACAACAGCGCGCTCCGGGAAATAAAATCACCAATTATGAAGAAGGCATCAAAAAGATTGCTTCTTTTTCCAGCGTTGAATCTTTTTGGGGACTTCAAACGCACCTTTCACCCCCCTCTGCACTCCTGCCCACTACAGACTACCTCCTGTTCCATGCAGGCGTTCGCAGGCCCGTGTGGGAAGACCCCCTGAATCGTACTGGTGGAAAGTGGATCGTACGATTGCGCAAGGGAGTAGCAGACAGGGTGTGGGAGGACCTTGTTATGGGCGTCGTGGGTGACATGTTTGATGAATGTGGCACACAGGGGGAAGGGGAAGAAGGGGGGTGGCCAGAAATTTGTGGTTGCACCATCAGCGTGCGTCAGAGTGAGGATATCGTGAGCTTGTGGAATCGCGTCGATGGGGATGCCAAAGTGCGGGAGAAGATTCGGTGCGTCTTTTGCATTTTTCTCGTAATTTAAACGGTCTGATTGCTGTGGTAGGGACACCTTGCGCGCTGTGCTCAACCTTCCTCCATCGACCATCATGGAGTATAAATCTAATAACGGTGTGGTCTCTCCATCCCCTTCATAGCTCATCTTAATGATGCAACCACAGACTCCATGCAAGACAAATCCTCATTCCGCAATTCCGCGATTGAGAGGATGCCCAGCATTGCTGACGCATCGTGACGGCCTTTTTTGTGTCAGGGCACGAATCCTGATCATTTATCCTGTGTTTTGGTGCACATGCAACGTCACACGAACGTAATGCCTTCTTGGTATCCTGACTTTCTCTTCAGCATACTAGGAAATAATCGAACATGACACTGTAGCTCGAATCTTGAATTGTAGTAGCAGACAGTTACGGTATTTTCTGTCCACAACACAGATAATTCATTACTATCTTGATTTTGCTTCTCATACACATAAGACTGAAGTGAACATGTTTTATGAATAGCTATTAACCTTTCCAACTGCATAGTATACTATCCCTTCCAGTGCAGTCGTTACTGCGAGTCATAGTATGTCCTAGGCCGGTTTCAAATTATCAAATTAAGCTCTGCAGTCAAGCAAGAGCGCAAGTTCAGTCAGTATTCGAGCCAGTACAGCATTTACTGCTAGATATGTCTACTTGAGTGCGAGGGTGACCATTAGTGCTGTAGTTGTAAATTTTTGAAGGGGATGCGTGAGACTTGGATCATATGGATGAGGTTGTCCATGACGTTATGTTGATGATGCAATGGAACCCGTCACATGGCTGCATTGAAAATATTCAATAACGTTGTACCTGGTGCACCTGCAATATATATTGAAACTCCGTTACGGTACAAATGGGCAAGTGAAAATTTAGCGTGACTTCGGCGCTTTCAACCTAGTATCTCACTCAATTCTGCTTAAATTTGATATCAATTGTAGTCGCAACCTCATATATAATGGTGTCTATGTCAAGAATTCAAGGAGCTACAAATATAATTTCGATGACAGTGCCGACTTCTGTAGGGTGCCGGAAGGGATGGTAAAATGTCTAACTGCCGTCCGACCATCCTTTCGGCTGACATAAAACCCCGCGGCGTTGGTATCGAGTTCGATATCGATGGATTCGGAGCTGGAAATAACATCAATTGATTTTTGACTAGCGCAGGCCTCAGCTTCACCAGTCGGATATCAACATGTCCCTTCCCCACAAGAATGAAGAGTATGGTACCGAAGTGTACTGGTGAGTAGTATCTGTTTCAGAGATTCATTACTTACCAAAAAACTCATTAAAGGGACAAGAGATACGAGCAGTATGTCTTCGTCTGCTCCCTTGATGAGTCATGAGACACCGTAGATGATCAGAGAAGCTGAGGATGCCTCTTTTGACTGGTTCAAGACCTACGCGGATGTTGCGCATGACATCCGCAAGTTCATCCCTAGTAGAGATGCACGCATCCTAATCCTCGGTTGTGGAAATTCAAAGTTTTCAGAGGATGTAGATATTTCCTCTCGCATATGTTGTGTGATCTTGCTACTAACACCGTCGTGCGAACAGATGTGGGAAGACGGGTACAAAAACATTGTTAACGTTGATGTACGCTTCTCGCTGCGATGGTCTTTATTCACCTCATATTTCTCCCAAAGTATTCGCCCGTTGTGATCGAGAAGATGCGCAACCGGCATAAAGATGCGCGCCCAGAGATGACATGTATTTATTTCCTCAGAACCCACTGAAAACACATTAACCCTTTAATAGGGGAAGTGAAGGACGTCCGAACTCTAGACGGTCTAGATACCTCATCCTTTGATGTCGCCATCGATAAAGGTACGTAATGAATTTTAGTTCCTGTTTTTCGAAATCTCACGCTTTCCGGTCCCAGGAACGATGGATGCAATGATGACGTCTTCAACCGACGTCTGGGTATGTTCAACCATCATAGCAACATACAACGTACTGAGAAGATTCGTTGTTTCACAGGATCCACCAGAGCAGGTAATCAAAGACTGCACAGCAGAAGTATCTCAAGTCACACGGTTAGTTTCTCCATATCTTCGGGCCTTCTAGTCTCACAGGAACTGGTAGTGTACTTAAGGGTAATGGCATCTTCATCTACATTACCTTCGGACAACCTCACTTCCGAAGACGATATCTCACTGGTCCTCATATAACACGAAATACTTCACTTGAGATCAACCAACTGGGAGAATCTTTCCATTATTATATGTATGCCTTGCGGATGCTATGATGTTTCCTGATTGAAGGATTACAAATCTATCTGCTTGATGATATTTCCCATATCATGACGCCTAGATACGGGAGATGTACTTATGTGTACCGTACTGAGCACCTGCACCCACCCACCACCGTACGCGTGTCAACTACTGCCAACAATAGATGTAGTGTGTCTTGAATTATGTAAGCTACAAACCCCTGACTCGCGCCGATAATACTTTAAGAAGGTGTACCTCGCATAAGATGTCACCGAGCGCTAACGTTCACTCTTGTCATCACGATTCACCGGGCTGATATCAACTTGCAATGTCTACTCCCAAACACCATGAACAATTTTACTTCACTTTCGTCACATTTCTGGTAAGTTGTTATTGGGCAGCCACGGCCATGCAGCTCACTGTCTGCGCCAGGTCGAGGACTACTTATTCAGAGTGCCTCGCGACACTCTAGAGTCGCAGTCAGACGTCTTTCGCGATTTGTTTCTACTACCTGTTCAGGCAGACGGAGCTGAGGGTTGCTCAGACACAAATCCTATCGTTCTCGAGGGCATTCAGAAGGAAGAGTTCCAGTCCCTCATGAAGGTTTTGTATCCCATGTGAGTATCAATGAGAATCGCTCCACGAATTTGTGACTTGAATCCTGATGGCGTTTTTTCTTTGTAAGGCCATTTACCCGTTTACCGCCTTCCCCGGATGCACTTCCAGCCACCCTCGAGGAGTGGATAGGCATATTGAAGCTATCCAAAATGTGGAGCTTCACTCGCGTTCAGGAATTCGCCATTCAACAGATGGAGCCTATGGTCGCTATGCGACCTCTAGACAAAGTTGCTCTTGCTCAAGATTATGGGATCACAGAATGGCTGGTCTCTGGTCTGCTGCAGCTGGCAAGGAGAGAAGAGCCCATTGGACTCGAAGATGTACAGAAACTTGGACTGGATACGGCGTTAAAGCTTGCCAATATTCGGGAGAGTTCACAATCTACCATGCCAATTTGGGCTGGGCGGTATTATATGCATCCCATGACAGCGGACCGTTCAAATGACATGACCGGTATCACTGCGATCGGTCCTCGAGGATCTACTTCATGCGATTTTACCAATCGAATCCGTCAAGTATTTAATTTGCAGGAGTGATTGCAAACTCCAAATTTTATATCATACTTTGGATTACAAGCCGGATCGGCGGCGGTGCTACTGTTTGCACTTCTGTATATATAGTTGCATTTGCCTTACGATAAGCCCCTGTATAGTGCCATCAGGGACGGGGAGATGCTTACGTACCAGGTCCTTAAAGTTCAGTAATAGTTAGATTGGCAACGTTTGACTTATCTCATGTGGTATGTAACTTTGCTCAAATAGATATTTCGTGATACCGATGTAAAAACTCTCATCGTAAACTGAACTCTTGCACTAGCATCATTTCTGGTCTGTGCAGAGTAGCAAAGTGCTTGCCGTGCAAGAGTAACACTGTCAACCCAGTGTGGGTTCCATGAAGGAGATGATCGGTGATAGATGGTTGTTGATGATATTGTATCATTTGTACACAGATTCCTACCAGATAGGTGCACATTGGCTGTGGTCCAACGAAAATTACCCAATCGGATAATCTCCTGAATCATGTACAGCGCGAGACACTGAAGCAAAATTCGTTAACAACGCACATCAAAATAACACCTTTACATTTTCGTAAAACCCAACCATTGGATTCTCCCCATTCACCAGCCTCGTCTTCTCAAGGTCTGCATATGTCTCCAGATATTCTGCATGACTGAACACACTGCTCTTCCGCTCACCAACGGGAAGCCCACTCGCAGACGTCACGCCATCCAGAGGTGAGCGGCGAGCACGGGATGAAAAGAAATCGGCTCCAAGCGAAAGGGGAGATGTGCTCGATGCCAACGGCGACACTCTTGCATACGAGAGTTCGTCCTGTTCATCCGCGTCGGGCCCCGCCTGTGATAACAAGAACTCGTACATCTCGCGAAGAGCAGCAAAGTCCGTCGGGAACATAATGTCGAACCAGCCTTGCTGCACGAAGACAGTCCCACAAGGAATCATGGTCGTGCCAACGCGCGTTTGTACTACAGGGGCGTTTAGGCCTGGCACCGCATCCGGTAGCGATGAAAAGTCTGACAATAAAAGCCGGTGGCGAGGAAAGTGCGTACGTAGTATCTTCAGTAGGCTCAACAGTCTCGTCGGGATGTAATCTGGGGGTGAAAGGTTTGGTGCGAATGGCAAAGATGCGTACAATTTCCGTAAAGTTGGCGAACGGAGGAATCGGGGTAGCGGGACTGGAAGCGACAGCCGCCGACGCAGCGCGAGATAAGAAGCGATGAGCGGATCACTGATCTTCGTGTAAAACGCTACGAAATCGCCCATTTCGTCCACAGCTACGACTCCCTGATATGCCTCCAGGGTCTTTAGATCATACCGCACTACATCGTGTGCAAAATTATCGACCACCTCTGCTGCTACCACATAGCATGGTGCATGTTCCTTGCGTTGCCACTGGAAAACGCTCTGGTTCACCACGTCCACGACCTGGCTATGGCCCTGTTGATGTAGACGGTGCCGTTGTGCCAGTGCTAACTTCTCGCTAATCTCAATGATCGTATACTGTGTGCGGTCATAAACATCTGGGTAGTGCGTCTTTAGAAAATCCAAGATATTCAGCGCCAGCGTGCCATTTCCGGCTCCCAGTTCGTAGACCTTGAAGTCTTCGTAAGGGAAGTATTTGAGCAAGTACTCGGACACTAGGCACTGAGCTATCGCCTGCCCATACCATGGCTGTAGGACATTTTAGCTGTCTGTACCAATAACACGAGAAACAGAGTTGCCCACCTTGAACAATTCTGTCGGAGTGTGCCATAGTTGCCTCCCAGGACCGTCCTCTTCTCCATTGCCAAACTCCCTGTACCTCTTTGCAACGTCGACTTCGAACTCGGCACTGTCTCTATACTTATTAAAATCAAAGCCTCCCTCAACGCCACCGCAATGCGGAGGTGCAGTGAAGATCGTGGCGCGCTTGCTGAAATAGCCGTAGTGCGGATTGTACAATGAATCCTCTATGAAATCTCGGACTAGCATCCGTACTCTGGTTGGTGGTTTACGATGAGACTCTAAGTCATGCGACGAAAGCATTGGGTACTTGAGATGTTTCGGGTCGACAGTGGTAGAGAAAGAGATATCCGGATTATAGTTAATTTTGTCATTGTGTTTCGAGGGCGGCTTATCGTTCGCTGTCAGCGCCGTCGAAGAGAAGTAGGCCTGAAGGTGAGTTTGTCGTGGACAGCAACGATGATTACATGAGAGTATGCTGCGAAGCATTTGCTAGTTAAACTTGGTGAAAGTACAGCTGGCGCTATATGCATACAGTCACCTTCAAGCTTCAACCGAAACACGATCAGACAGAATTTCCGTGTGACAATATGCGCTGATGTTGATTTGTTGAGCTTCCACTTTCCTTTTCTATTCTAGTAATGATTCTAATCTCCCTCAACTGCCACTGCCTTCCGGTATCGGCTGGTACCACAGTTCAGCGAAAATGACTACAGCGGAGCGTTTGGTTCGCTCCTGGATGGCATCAGAGAAGGACTCCGAGGTCGATGAGAGCGTTGCTGGTACACCTTTCGTTGCAAGGCGATATCAAAATTTAAATGAATTCTTCAGGAATATCAAGTGGTCAATTAACTTTGTTGGATATTATAAAGGCTCTTGGTGAATTCTTAACATCTGAGGAGGACCGCTTGCGGACGAAAGGTGAACATGTCACTCACTTGTCGGTGTTCTTGTTCTCAGTCATTGCAGGTGTCGAGTTTCTCTCATCTGTTCTTGGACGATGTCCACATGAAAAGCTCAATCGCCAGGCTAGTAAGTACAGGTCACCTCAAGGATGAATTAATTCTACTCACCGCCTTTACTAGTTCGTGTGCTCACCACGTTTTATTGCAGCAAGCTTGAAGATCTTGAGACCATCATCCCTGCACTCAACGGTCTCTCTTACCTTGTCAAGTTTCCTAACATACAGTCTGCCGAGGTGAAGGATATTCTCAACGCGTACGTACTTGAATTGTCGTGCATTTCCATTACTTCTAATATCGCCTAGTATATTCGCCAATGTCAAAATGAGAGCCCTTGTGCAGTCCACTCGCTTCTTCGTCTTTTCAATCGTCAATTCTCTGATCGCCAGCCATCGAGACACCCTCAAGGAGATGGGAAGTGCTTTCCTTGCGGGATATGTGAACCTTGCAGTCGGAGAGAAAGACCCTCGAAATCTCATGTTGGCATTTGCCATTGCTCGAGTTGTGCTGGCAGAATTCGATACTCTTGCTCATACTGAGGTAGGGTTCGCTGTTATGCCTTCTGCTCCACGTTCAACCGTCGTACATAGGATTTCTTTGACATAACATTCTGCTACTTTCCCATCACATTCCGACCACCACCCGATGATCCTTATGGCATCAGTGCAGATGATCTGAAGCAGTCTCTTCGGTGCGATAAGGTCTTACACACTGTGTCTTCCATTTGATAATGCTGCTGCAGACTCTGTCTGTGCGCAACTCCAACCTTCGGGCTCCTTGGAATTCCAGTCTTTCTGGAAAGGCTTACTGCTGGATCACCCTCAACCAAGGTCACTGCTGCACTTGTGATATTCAAATATTAATCTAATAATCCATCGGCAGCGAGATACTCTACATGCAATGGATACTTGTCTTCCAGTCTACGGACCTGCTGTGACGCGCGAGTTCGGGAAGAAAATTTGGAGCTCTCTGAAAATCGAAGTAAGATTTTATTCCCTGAAATCTTGAGTATAACATTACGTGGAATCAGATTTTTCAGCCAACTGATCCAGATACCGAACATTCAGCCCTCAATACACTGCAGGTCCTTCTTAGAACCATGCATGCTGATAAATCCCAAGACGCAGTAGGCGAGGACTCCATCACGAGCCTCGCACAAGACATGTGTAGCGAGTGCATGCAATCGTTGAAGGAGCCTGAGAAATCCCAAGCAAGAGCAGCAATGAAGGTCATATGTGCCTTTGCCCGAGCTAATGGTAAGCGTTGTACAATGTTACAAGTTGGACCTCAACAGTCTTTATTCATCAGGACCACTTCCCAGTTTTGCAGTCTCGCAAGCTGCTGAGCTTCTCATCAGAAATTTCCATGACCCAGATGAGGTATCAAACCGGGCGTCAGTGGTTATATTACTCACAGAGTTGATTGAAGCCTGCCGGGGTGATGTTACGCATGCCTCCGTTTCTCAATCTTCTCAGTCAACATTATCCCCACTCGCTGCCTCGAAGGATGCCCTTCTTGGGCTCCTCATTGTCAGCTTGAAAGGACCTGCGACATGCCTCCCAGCACTGCATGGTCTAAACGCACTTGTGCGCACTCCTAAATTAGTAGCTGATGATGAGCTTGGGTACATAGTGCTTGAGGTCAGCGAACTACTACGCAAGGAGCCTGATGAAGTAGAAGACGTGACGTATGAACGTTTTTCTCTCCATCTACGAAGAGTTACTGAAATTTGTGGTTTCAGTATGGACACCCTCGCGCTTCTCTCTACCGTCGCTGGTATTGCGCCGCACCATCTGTCATCGCAGACGCTCCCAATCCTTTTTTCCTTCCTCCCAGATGTCGCTCCATCAAGGGATGCCATCACGCAGCGCGCATCTTACTGGCGCGCCCTTTCGTCCCTCAGTGCCCTTTGTGTACAACCGCAACTTTTTGAGATATTAGTTGTCAGGCTCATCGCCAAACTTGATCTCCTTTGTGCAATCTTGCCATCTAGGACAATTGACCAGGAAAGTACAGCTGCGTATGCCCATGCTGTCCTCACGGCACTCGCAAATACACTCAACGTCAAAGTCTCTTCGAAAGACGTAGATGTCCCTAAGTACGCCGAGCAGCTACTGCCGCACATGTTCAGATTGTACTTGGATGCTGCGCTAGCGAGCTCGGAGGTGGTGGCTATCGCTGCAAATCCAAGGCTGCTGCAAGTTGGGGCGAGGATTGTCAGGCTCGTGAGTCAGACCTTGACTGTTGCGTGAGTCTTTGTCTTATCTCTCAGTGAAAACTATTGATAGAGTTAGCAGGGGGCAAGAAAAGCTTGTTGCCGCTGTGTTTGCCGCCTACACGCATGGTGACGTGAAGCTGATTACTAATGGTCTCTTAAACTCAGCCACACCATTCGCACCTCTCCATGTGAGTGCAACACTCACATTCCCCTTATGTACGTCACATTGACTCCGATCCTAGCTCAATGCCAGTCCACGACAACGGAACAGTTTCACTCTTTTCTCTTCTACCATTGTATCATTACGCAAGGAGGTATGTCACTTTTCAAGCTGAATTTCGGTGCCTTTGTTGATGCCGCTTCAAGGTTCGGATGCCTGTCGACAATCTATCCATTTTCCTCTCCGAACTGGTCGCGTGGAGTGATAGCCCATCCAGTACAATATTACAACGAGAAGCTGCATCTCACGTTCTTGCATCCAATGTTAATAAGCATGTTGATGGTGATTCATCACATATTTTTATTGTAATCGGACTGATCACGTCTCTTCAGATGTATCTGACTTTCTGACATCCCAGCTAGAGGGTTACTCGTCATCAGCCCTCAAAAACACAAGTATCCCGGCAGAAGCACGCAAGAACGCGATCAATACCTGGATATCTGTACTCGCCTTCTAGCTCGCACCTTATTTGCGCTAATTTTTCTCTCCAGATTACGAGGGCGCTCCTTGTTCGCTCTCACCCCTCCGCAAATGCATTCGTTAATCACTTGTTCGAGCTTTTGGATGACAACACAGTCGACTGGGATGCAGCGCGAGCGATCGGTTTGCTTGCAAGCGAGGATGTCATATTGACGAAACGCAATGATGCTGTTCTTAAGGTATGCAAAGGAAACCTAGCAGAATCACTCTAAAAACACGGCGTATTTTTAGATTCTGCACGTGCAGAAGTACTTCAATGTAGTGATGCCGCGGTTGTTAGAGGGAGCCAAAGGTGTGTAAAGTATTCATGCTCCATATAATCTAACACACTTCCTATTCGAAAGGATCACGAAGAGAGACATCATATTTGGTTGCTTTGGCGTACCTCATCAATGCTGTACCGAAGGCAATCTACGCTAGTCAGATGCCCTCAGTTAGTCGTCATTTTATTTGACTGGAGCATATTGGTTGGTTTGCTGACGGTGTTCCCTTAGCTGATGCCTATTTTACTACGCGGACTCGACCTCGTTGACCCATCCATTCGTTCACACATTATTAACACGTTGTCTAACAATATCGATGTTACATCCGCTGATAAGGACGCTGTCTCGATGTATGCATCGACTCTCGTGCTTGCCATGCTTAAAAATTGCATGTGTTCGGAAATGCCTGATCCTGTGCGTCGTTCACGTGTTCATTGATTTTGCTCGGAATACTGAATGGCCAAAGGGAGTACGCGTAGCGGCGCTCAAATACCTGGCATTACTGCCAGGCACTGTGCGATATGATTTACTGCATCCTTACAAGACGCGTGTATTGAAGGAATTAGCAAAGGTTTTGGATGACCCTAAGCGTGCGGTGAGGAAGGAGGCAGTCATTGCAAGGTATGGCATAATAATATATTCGGTCATTCATCTGTTCATCATGAATCAAACAGAACGAACTGGTCAGTTTCTATGCAAGCTAGTTCATCACACGGCAGAACTGATTTTATTGGTTAGGTACAAATACAGTGGGTAGGGATGAAAATGCCTCGGATGGGCACGTCATGGGGTCGTCTAAATACTCCTTAGTTAGAGCGAGGTTACCATCTGGAGGCGGCCTGACTGGTTTAACCGGTTATGCATTATGTTGCATGCGATGTGAAACCTAAATGGGCATGAGTGTGTACGTGTATCGAACTATCCCAAAAGCATCGCTCCTAGGCCTAAGTGTCTAGATCTCAAGGCAAGTCGAAATGACACCGGCCGATGTACTTCGCTTAATTTAGAACACTGTTCTAAGCTTAGTATGGATGGAACAGCTGCCAACTGTTCTTTCAAGATAATTTATGTGTCATTCTGGGTCAGAATGTTGATCCTCTGGCTCAACTTCACCCGGTGCAACATCTACCACCCAGAGCAAAACTATATATACTCGGCAATTTACAGACGCTGTTGAAAACTGAGACGCTCTCAGTTTGTTCTGAGCTGGAAGCACGCTCCGGAAAATAGTTTTTGAATGTGGTACCTTATTGGTTAACCTCGCTGGAAATCGTCTACGACGACAACATAGCCTTCCTCAGGAAATCCTCAGACGAAGGAAGGCGGTCGCTCACGAGTCAAGCCTGAAGGCCTGATGACTGGTCAGAGTTTAGCAGGAGGACACGGCACAGCTGCACCTTCGTCTTCTTTAGTCCACCAAGTTAGACTCTTCGTGAGTGGAAGCATAAATGTATGCCGGCTTTTCATGAGCACCACCATCACATATCTCCAGCAGCACAGATCCTGAGGATGCCTTTCTGGTATCCATTTCATGTTCCATATTCCGCAAGCCGTCCACATGTCATTGTCTTATCGCCAGTGCTTACATGATTGGCATGGTGAGTTCGAATTTTCAACATCCTGCATCAGATCGTTTGTTTGACTCTGTGTAAATCTAGCTCGAAATGTTATATATTTAACAGGCCTAGATTTCAATGCATCTCGATGGGCAGCAAAACTAATCTAACGATGCTGGACAACGTGCTTTCACAGTACTTGGCCATATCAGCCATGGCAATAGTCTTGTTAAACTGCTGGCGAAAATACCGGGTCAATTGTTCGCCACCCCAGCCGGTACCGCCTGGTCCTACACCTCTTCCAGTATTGGGAAACATTCTTAGTCTTGATACTGCTCGACCTTGGCTGACCTTCGATGCCTGGAGATCTACATACGGTTGGTACATCCATCAGGAAATCACGAGTTTTTCTTTTTGGCCTTATGTCACTTAATTTACGAAACAAGGCGTGAAAGGATGCTAATTACAACTTTTTTCACTTATTCTTCAGGCGTGAAAAGCGAGTGACAAGAAATTAAGTTGATTGACGAAAATAAGTAAAATAAGAGATCTACATAGGTGACTTGGAAAACGAGTGTGTACTACTAGTAAGTCGGGTTTTCGCGCAATTGGAAAATGCACCGCGCAACAATACACGGAGGAGGTGGAAAGGGATTCGTGGTAGGAGGAGGGTGAGTGTATAAGTGGCAGTAAGAAAAATGCAACGAAAACCACAGTGCACTCAATGAGCCGCCTTCACCAAACAGCTGGTGAAGGAAACACAAACATCTTGTGCTTTGATGGCGGGGTACTGGTACAGGCTCGTGTTTTGGGACACCTGGTGAAGACGAAGCTGAAACGATGCGAGCCGTACAGCCCTCCACACCTGGGGGCATTGGAGGAGATGCCGTTGATGCTGGAGACGTCGATGTTGAATAACTTGGTGACGGCGTGTCTGGCAATGTGGGTGGTGTGATGTAGGAAGAATTG